>PVLA01000214.1:609864-684883 GCA_004027455.1 Hydrochoerus hydrochaeris
AAAAAAAAAAAAAAAAAAAAAAAAAAAAAAAAAAAAAAAACAAACCAAAAAACAAAAAAACATTACAGAATATAAGGATAAAATATGGTATGCAATGACTTCATTATGTTCCACTGATAAAAAATGGAATTATAAAAATATACTACCATTTACATGTACAAGATTTATATGAAGAAAACTGCAGAATTCTTATGAAAATAATCCTCCCTCTCTCTTCTCTTCCTCCCCCATCTCTTCCTCTTCTGCCTCCTCCTTGCCCCGCTTCTTGGTGCCTGTGAGTTGAGCAGCTTTGCTCCCTATACACTTTCTGCTCACTGTGAGTCCAGAAGCTACAGAGTTAGCTGACCATGAACCAAACCTGCTGAAACTCTGTGCCAAAGTAAATCTTTTGTCCTTTAAGTTGTTTTTCTTAATATTTTGTCACAGTGATGGAAAACTCAGTAACATAAAACTCCAACAAATTACAAATTTGTGAATATAGACAAATTGATTCTGAAATTTGTATGGAAAGACAAAAAGCCAAAATGGCCAAACTCAATATTGAAAAACAAAGTTGGAAAACTAACTCTACCCAACTTAAAGACATAATATAAGGCTTCATTAATCAAGAGAGAATGGTATTGGTGAGCAAATAGATTAATATATAAATTGAAGAGAACACAGAGGCCAAAAATAGGTCTACATGAAGATAATATGGTGACTGTTTCAAAGAAGCAAAGGCAATATAGTGAAGAAAATCATCTTTTCAACATATGGTGCTAGAACAACTGGACTCATACAAAATGCAAAAATATAAATCCTGCTACAGATCTTACACTTTCCCCCAAATTAATTCAAAATATGCCATAAATCTAAGTGTAATGAACCAAATTATGGAACTTCCAAATCTAAAGATAACATAAGAGAAAACCTAGATCATTTTTGTTATAGTTATGACTTTTTAGATAACACACAAAGGCATAGTCCCTGAACTAAAAATTGATAGTATGGGCTTCATTAAAATAATAAACTTCTTCTCTGTGACAGACAAATCACTGACTAGAAGAGAAAATTTAAAAATGTCACATCCAGTACAGGAATATTATCCAAAATATGCAAAGAACTCTTAAGACTCAACAATAAGAAAATACATAGCACAATTTTTAGAAACAGGAAAATGGTTTGAATACAAAGAAAATGTGTACATAATAATCAAGCACTTAAAAACATATCTGGTAGTATTTGTCCTTGGGAATTGTCAATGACAACAACAAAATACCACCATATGCCTATTAAAATGGGAAATATCCAGTATTAAAAATACTAACTATGCCAAATGCTGGTGAGGAGATAGAGTTACAAGAACTCTCATTGGTCACTGGTGGGAATCCCAGGTGGTGCAACCTCCTTGGAAGACAGTTTGGCAGTTCCTTGTGAAATGAAACAGACACTTCCAATCTAGACATCACACTCCTTGAATTTTTTTGCTAAATGAGCTTATAATTTATGTCTACCAAGATTTAAAAACAATTAACAAAATTTTCAATAAGTGAATGGGTTACATTATGTAATGAATATTATTTAGTGCTAATAATAAGAGATGAGCTATTGAACCATGAAAAGATCATGGAGAAATCTTAATGTTATATAACTAAATAAAAGAAGCTAATATGAAAAGATTATGATTGCTGTATGATTTTAAATACATGACATTCTGGAAAAGCTAAAACTATGGAGACAATCAACAGATCAGTAATTTGCCAGATACTATAGGGGAGAGAAGTAAATAGAATCCAGAGAATTTTAAGAAAAGTTTGAGATTCAGATTTTGAATGCTTTGCAAAGGACTGATTAGTGCAGAGATTGGGCTTTCAAAAGGTGATTGGATCATGTAGATTCTGGAGTCATCGGTGGACTAATCCACTGATGGGTCATAGCAGAATGTGCTGTCAGGAGGTGGGCCTGGTCAGAAGAGGTAGATCACTGGAAGTGGGACCTAGAAGGGTGTATTCTTGTTCACAGCTTCTTTTCTCTCTTCTCTCTCTTTTCCCCCTTCCCCCTTCCCACTTTCCTCTTCCTTCTTCCCTCTTCTCTCTTTCTTTCCTTCATTCTCTCCTGTTCATCACAATACGAACAGCTTTCCTCTGCCAAGTTCTTCCATCATGCTTCTTTTGCATTGGAGCTCCCTGAACATGGACTGAAGAATCAACCCACTGAAACTGTGAACCAAAATATAAACTTAACCTCCTTTAAGGTGCAGCTGTTGGGTATTTTGTCCTAATGATGGGAAAGCTAACACAAGCAGGGAAACTATTCTACAATGGTGAACATAACATTATACATTTGTCAAACCCCATAAATGTACTCTAATATAAGTTACAAACTTTGCTGATAATAATATGTTAATGTAGGTGCACTTGTTGTAAGAAATATTCTAATATGGTGCATGATGTTTTCAGTTTGGAGGGTTAGAGTGTTGGGGAATGGATGTAGGAAATTCTCTATGCATTCAGCTCAGTTTTCTGTGATCCTAAAGTACTCTAAAGTTGAAATTTATTAGTTAAAAATAGAATGCTATAAGAACTGTAGCAGAAGGGGCTATTTTTTCAGGTGTGAAATGGAATCAAAGATACTTTTGAAAACTCATGGGTTCTAGGAATGAGAGAGAGAAAGGGAAGGAACAAAGTCCTGAAGGAATAAATTGGTAGCTCTTCTTTTCTCATACCCTCTCCAGATAAAAGAATTGCCTCAATTGCTGGAGAAATGATTTGTAGTCTTATCTGGAAATAGAGGTTATGGCACCAGGAAAGAACTCTCCCTCACCTCTGGGACAGAAGAGCGTGCAAGTGATTGCATCCTAAGGAGCCCAGAAACATGCACATGAGGTTTTCTAGGTCTGTTTATGCTTTTATAAGCAATGGTCCACATGTCCATGTTTTACACAAGAATAGTATCTCCCAGTAGAGCAGTCTCTCCAAATCCTGACTTATGATTAAGTTCATTTTGACTTCAATCTGGTGGTTTGTCTATTCGCTTGCAAGATTTCTATCCAGTTGCTGTACTTAGGAGTCAGAGTGAGGCAAAGGGAGCCCATGAGGAAAAGTGGTGCAAGAAAATGTTTATGAAGAGGAAATACTGCTGTAGGTCTACCTATAACACTTAGAGCCTGTTGCAAGTTTAGAGTCAGATGAGTTTGATTAAATATTGGCTTCTAGAAATGTCCAGTTTTTTATTTAGAGAAAAAAAGCAAAATAAAAAAGGGTAAAAATAATATAGAATTTTTAAAAAACAGTAAGAAAACAGTAGTTGATAAATTACATATTGTTATCTTAGAAGTAGTTGTTCAAGTTATGAAATCAAAGCATAAAAAGTAGACAATCAAACAATGACAATACAAACCATTCTGTATGATGAACTAACAAAAACAGTAGTATGGTTGTCTATCTTGCACAGTTAAACATACATACAGTTATATCTTTTAGAGCACTTACTTTCACTTTCATTATCACAATATCTATTATATATTTTGGATCTTATTACTTCTTCAGTTTTTTATCATCATCTTTTATACTAGAAAGACATTATGATATTTACAAATGCAAGTCTGATTTATTTCACTTAGGATAGTCTCAAGTTGCTTCCATTTACCTATAAAAGCCTCAAGATCATCATTTTTTATAGCTGAGTAATATTACATTGCATAAAAATACCACATCTTTTTCATCCATTCTGCGGTTGATGGGCATTTTGGTTGTTTCTAAGACTTAGCAATTTATAAATTGCACTGCTATAAACACGGGTGCACATATATTGCTGAGACATGACCTTTTCAATTGTTCTTGGAAAATACCCAGGAGAGGAATAGCTGGATTGAATGGAACTTCCAATCCTAGTCTTCTGAGAAATCTTCATATTTATTTCCATAGTGGCTGCACCAGTCCACATTCCCACAGTGGAGCAGGGGATTTGTTATCAGTTGATTTCTTTTTTCTTTTTTTAAAAATTTTTATTTAAAGAGAAAAAAAAGCATGTAAAGGGTAGAGATAATACAGAATTTCAGAAAAAAAGATAAACAATAAGAAATCACTAGTTGATAAATTACATATTGTCCTCTTAGAAATAATTGTTCAAGTTACAAAATTAAAGCATACAAAGTAGATAGTCAAACAGTGAGAGTGTAAATGGCTATGCATACATGAGTCTCTACATGTATTTCTATCCTTTCTGTATTAGAGGGAAAAACAAAACTTAGTAAGACAAAACAAAACAAATTCCTATAAAAACATGAAAACAAAAAGTCGTACAAAACCACAGTACAAGGTGATCTGCAATGATTGCTGTATTGTTTCTTATTATCTTCAATAGAATTGCCTATATCATTAGGCATAAATGAATATAGCAGTATAATTGAATATAGCAGTACAAAACAATATTAGTAAAAAATAAAACACTGTAGACAATATAAAACTTCAAAGGCAGGTAATAATCAAACCAGAGTGGATATTCTAGTGGATCTTGTCATCTTAAGTGCAGTTGCCTATACTCTCAGACTTGATACTATGAATCATAACAGCTTTGAATAAAATCTATCAATACAAAACAGTGATCTAACAAACCAGATTTGATTACAGTTATGGTAAAACAGTGTAGGTTTTACAGAGCTTTAGATAGACTTAACAGGAAATTAAGGATGATTACCATACTATATCCTGTTATTTTAGGGATTACTGTTTGTACCCTCAAATCTAGTACAGGTAGAATGACTGGAACAGAATATAATACATCTAAGCAGAGTAGTGTGAGTAATGTGGGTTTTTAAATCCTGGTGCACTATTAACAGTATAGTGTATCAGGGCCATCTATGTTAGAGATTATAGCCAACTTTCTCTGCCTCATTTTTGCTATGCTATATTTCTGCCTGTTTGTCTACCTTTCTCCTTCATTCTACTGCCTGCCCCATTCATTGAGGCCTTTCTCCCACAGTTCCTAAAATCCTGGTATTTTTTTTCTCTCTCTCTAGAATGTCCTTCAGTATTCTCAGTAGGGTTGGATTGGTGGTCACAAACTCACCCAGTTCCTCTTTGTCATGGAAGCATCTTGTTTCTCCATTAATTTCTAGTGACAGTTTTGCAGGGTACATCAATCTGGGCTGGAGGTTATTTTCTTTCAGGGCTTGGAATATTTTGCTCCAAGCTCTTCTTGATCTGATGGTCTGTGTGGAGAAGTCAGCCGTGATTCTGATGGGCTTACCTTTATAGGTAATCTGTTTCTTTTCTCTGACGGCTTTTAATATTCTGGTTTTATATTGAATTTCTGGCATCTTGGTTATTATATGTCTGGGTGTAAATCTGTTTTGGTTGTAGGTGGCTGGGGTTCTGTATGCCTCACATAATCAAATGTCATTTTCTTTTCCCATGCTTGGGAAGTTTTCTTTAATTATTTCCATAAATAGCCTTTGTAATTCGCCTGTAGGTATTCCTGCTTCTTCGTTCACATTTCTTATTCTTATTTCTTATTCTTAAATTGTAGATTCTCTTATCATCTTCTAGCCTTTGTATTGATACTGCCTGTTTCCTTGTTATTTTTAAGAGATCTTTCCTTTCATAATCACAAACTTGTCTTCATGTTTTGATAGTCTATCCTTAGTTTCTTTTAAGGCATTTTGCCAGTTTTCAATGGAATTTTTAATTTCCTGGTAGTCTCTTTGAATCTGCTTCATGTATTCTATGTTTTCTTTATATTCTTTATTGAATGTTTCTCTCCTTTTTTTGTGTTCCTCCTTTCTACCATCTGTATCTTCCTGAGAGATGCTCCCTGAGAGCATTTCTTTTATTACTCTATTCATATCTTGCTTTACCTGATTTAATATTTCAGTTTTGAGCTTATCTACAAGGTCCTGAAGATATGTTTTAATGTCCATTGAAGTCATGCCTGCTGTTGCATGTTTGCTGCCCTCAGTCACTCTTGTTTTTCCCTCTCCTGGATCAAGGCTCTCAGGGTTCTGGGCTGGGGCCTCTTCCTGCCTCTCTCTCCTGTCATGGTCCTGGCTTCCTCCACACAGGTCACATTGCAGGTCCCAGCCCCCTTTCCTGTTGGCCAAGCCTCCTCCGAAGCAAGCTTGTGAGGGTCCTCCCCCCTCTCCTGACTGCTCTTATCACTGAGGTGTAAGCAGTGGCTGCCTAAGCCTGCCCCTCCCCACTGGGCCAACCAAACTGCAGAGGCCTTCCCCCAGTTAGTGCTTGCTAGGTGCAGGGAATTGATTTGGGATGGCTCATTGGGTCCCAGCCAGGGGCGTGGCCCAGTCCAAGCAAATTCCACAAATCTGCTTTGGGGAGGGAGGAACCAACTGAAGTTACTGTTGCTCCCAGTTCAGGCTCCTCCTGCCAGATTCCAACACGTGGCCCATTTGATCGTGCCCTTCCTGTGTGTGGGTGTGTCCCAATCCCAGCACTGACCATAGATTAATGAAAGTCCCCTTGCCAGCTCTGCTCTCTGTCAGGTTCACCAACCCCCAACTTCAGTGCTGCTCTGCTTCCCGTGAGTTGTGGTGGGAATGAGTTTGGGTGGCTCTGCTGGCCATGGCGGATTCAGGCTGGTGCAAATTCAGTCCGCTGCAAAATTGGTGGGTCACAGCGAAAACACTGTGTCCAGCTGTTCCAGTTGTAGTCCCAACATATTTGACGAGCTTTTTTATGTTTTAATTTCTTTCTGTGTCAAGAGGATCCATCTCCTTCTGTCTGGGTCTCTTCAGGGTGCTTTATTTTGGAGTATGAGTTGTTTCTCCTGGGAGGCTCTGTTTTTTGTTCCTCACTGATTGACCATCTTGTCTTCTCTCTCATCAGTTGATTTCTTGATGGCAGCCATTCTTTCTGGAGTGAGATGAAATCCCAATGCTATTTCAAATTGCATTTCTTGAATGACCAGTGATGATGAACATTTCTTCATGTATTTATTTGCCATTTATATATCTTCATCTGAGAACTGTGTGTTCATCTCAAATGCCCATTTTTGGAGAGGGTCTTTGAATTTAGAGGGCTTGATGTTTTTCAATTCTTTGTGTGTTCTGAATATAAGTCCTTATCTGAGGTACTGCTGGCTAAAATTCTTTCCTATTCTGTGAGTTTTTGTTTCACTTTGTTGGTGATTTCTTTTGAAGTGCAAAAACTTTTTAATAAGATAAGATTTCTGTTGTTGATTCTTTGCAGTATTTCCCATGTGGTTTGTGTTTTGTTCATGAATTCTCTGTCTACCCTCCATGATTTCTACTACCTTGTCTTCCACTAGATTTAGTGTTTCTGTTTTAATATTAAGATCTTTGATCCACTTTGACTTTAGTTTAGTGCCTGGTGATAGGCATGGATCTAGTTTCAGTCTTCAGCATGTGGAAAGCCAATTTTTACAACACCATTTATTAAAGAGGCTATCCTTCTTCCAGTGAACTGGTTTAGCCCCTTTGTCAAATATAAGTTGGCTGAGTGCCTTTGCATCTTCTAATCTGTTCCATTAATCCTTGGGTCTATTTCTTTGCCAGTGCCATGATGATTTTATCATTGTAGCTTTGTAATATAGTTTCAAGTCAGGAATTGAGATGCTTCCTACCTTTCCTTTGTTGCCCAGAATTGCCTCTGCTATTCTATGTTTCTTCTGTTTCCAAATAATTCCAATTTTAGGAAAGTTTTCTCTAGATCTGTAAGGTATGTTAATGGTAGTTTGATGAGGATTGCATTAAATCCGTGTAACAATTTTGGGAGTACGGCCATTTTCACAATGTTGGTTCTTCCTAGACAAAAACAAGGAATATCCTTGCATTTTCTAATATCCTCTTCAATCTCCTCTTTAAGAGTAGTATAATTTTCAGCATATAGGACTTTTACATTCTTGGTTAGGTTGATTTATTTCATTTCTTTCTTTTAGATACTATTGTGAAAGGAGGTATTTCTATAATTTCTCTCTCACTGAGTTTTTGTTTGTATACAGGAATGCTATTGATTTCTGAGTGTTGACTTTGTATCCAGCTACACTGCTGAACTTGTTTATTACCTCTAGTAGTCTTTTAATGGAGTTTTTGGGGTCTTCTATACAGAATATCATATCATGGGCAAATAGTGATAATTTAACTTCTTCCTTTTCTATCTTGATTCCTTTTATTTATCTCCTTTGTTTGATTGCTCTGGCTAATATTTCCAAAACTATATTGAATAGGAATGGTGATGGTGGACATCCTTGTCTTGTTCCTGATTTTAGAGTGAAAACTTTTAGTTATTGTCCATTTAGTATAATGTTGACTGTTGGTTTGTCATAGATTGCCTTTATGAGATTGAGGTAGATACCATCTATTCTGAGTTTCTGTAGGGTTTTTATCATGAACAAGAGTTGGACTTTATCAGAAGCTTTTTCTGTGTCTATTGAGATGATCATGTGATTTTTGTTTTTGACTGTTGATGTGGTGTATTACATTTATTGATTTGCATATGTTAAACCATCCCTGCGTTCCCGTGATAAATCCCACTTGGTCATGATGCATAATCTTCTTGATGACTTGTTGCATTCTATTTGCAGTGTGTTATTGAGAATTGCGTCAATGTTCATTAGTGAGATTGGCCTATAGTTCTTTTTGATTGGGTCTTCTGGTTTTAGTATCAGAGTAATACTTGTTGCCAAGAATTAATTAGGGAAGATTGCTTCCCTTTGAATTTCATTGAAACATTTGAGGAGAATTGCAGTAAGCTTTCTCTAAAATTCTTGTAGAATTTAGCCATGAATCCATCAGGACCTGGGCTTTTCTTTGTTGGTAAATTTTTACTCATGTTTTCAATTTCAATAGCTAATACTGGTTTATTCAAAATTGTTATATCTTCTTGATTGAGCTTTGGTAGTTCATATTTTTCTAGACATATTTCCATTTCTTCTGCTTTTTCCACCCATGAGAGTAAAGATTTTCAAAGTAGTTATTCATTATCTTTTGAATTTCCATGGGATCTGTAGTGATTTCTCTCTTTTCAGTCTTTATTGTGTGAATTTGAGTTTTTTCTTTCTTTTTCTTTATAAGGTTATCTAGAGGGTTGTCAATTTTGTTTATTCTCTCAAAAACTGGCTTTTTGATTCATTAATTCTTTGTACTGCTTTTTTAGATTCAATTGCATTAATTTCTGCTCTGATCTTTATACTTTCCTCTCTTCTATGAGCTTTAGGTTTTACTTGCTCTTCTTTTTCAAGAAGCTTGAGGTGTAGCATTAGGTTGTTTATTTGTGCTTGTTATTTTCTTGATATGATGATTTATTGCTATATATTTCTCTCTTAGGACCACTTTCATTGCATCATGCAGGTTTTGGTATGTTGTTTCTGCATTTTCATTGAATTGTAGGTATTGGTTAATTTCTTCTTTAATTTCACCTGTAACCCATTAATTGTTCAGGAGGTTGTTATTTAATTTCCATTTATTTATGCAGGTTTTGCAATTTCTTTTGCCATTAATTTCCACTTTAAGTGCACTATGGTCTGATAATATGTATGGGATAATTTCAATGTCTTTACATTTACTTAAGAATATTTTATGGACTAATATATGGTCTATTTTGGAGAATGTCCCATATGTAGGTGAGAAGAATGTATATTCTGATGTGGTTGGGTAGAACACTCTGTAAACATCTACTAAGTCCATTTGCTCAGAGGTTTGATTTAGTTCTGTTATTTCTTCACTGACTTTTTGTCTAGTTGATCTATCTCTTTCTGACAAAGAGGTATTAAAGTCCCCTAATACAATTGTGTTGTTGCTTATTTGGTTTTTCATATTTATTAGTATTTTTCTTATAGAGTTGGGTGCTCCTGTATTTGGTGCATATATGTTTATGATTGTTAGCTCTTCTTCTTGAATTATTCCATTAGCCAATATGTGGTGACCTTCTTTATCTCTTTTGATAATTTTTGGTTTGAAGTTCACATTGTCTGCAAATAGAATAGCTACCCTTGCTTTTTTCTGGGTTCCTGTCACATGGAATGTTGTTTTCCATCCTTTGACTTTTAGTCTATGAGTTTCCTTTTGAGTCAGATGTGTTTCTTGTATACAGCATATTGTGGGATCTTGTTTCTTGATCCATTCTGTCAATCTATTTCTTTTAATAGATAAATTGAGGCCATTTACATTGATGGATATAACTGATATGTACTGGTTCAACTTTGTCATGCTATTTTCCTGCTGTTGGTTTTCTGCTTTTCCCCCTTGCTTAATTGCTTGCCCTGTCTGGTGGTTTCTTTCTGTTGCTTTGGAAATTTTAGTCATTTTATCTCTACCTAATATGTCTTTTAGTACTCTTTCTAGGTTCGGTTTGGTAGACATGAATTTCTTCAGTTATTCTTTGTCATGGAAGTATTTTACTTCTCCATTAAATTTCAAAGAAAGATTTGCAGGTACATCAATCTGGGTTGAAAGTTGTTTTCCTTCAGGGCTTGAAATACCTCATTCCAAGCTCACCTTAACTTGAAGTTTTGTGCTGAAAAGTCTGCTGTAATTTTAATGGGTTTCCTTGATAGGTGAGTTGTGTCTTTTCTCTAACAGCTTTTAGTATTCTGTTTTTATGCTGTATGTATGGGATCTTAATTATATGTCTAGGTGTAGATTTATGTTGATTGTGACTTTGGCATTCTATATGCCTCACTTATCTGCATATCAGATTCTTTTCCCATGTTTGGGAAATTTTCTGCTATTACTTCTATAAATAGTTTACTGATGTCATTTGCATTGACTCCTTCATCTTCATTGATGCCTATTAGTCTTACATTGTTTCTCTTGGCATCATCTTGATGCTGTTGAATTTCATGCTGCTTTGTTATTTTTAAAAGTTCTATCCTTTCATGATTACTAGCTGCAATCCTGTCCTCAAGGTCTGAAATTCTATCCTCATCTTCATTTAAACAGTTTTGCCAGATTTCAATAGAATATCTTATTTCTTTTATATCTCTTTGAATTTGTTTCATGCATTCTTCTTGTTTTCCATGTTGTTCATTCAAGGTTCCAATCAGTTTCCCATGCTCCTGTACTCTTTTTTTTTTTTTTAATATATGTCTTCTCTAGCTATGCTGAGCAACTCTTTTACTAAGGTTGTCATTTCTGTCTTTACATGAGAAACTATTTCTAATTTAATTTCCTCTATAGCCTCATGGATTTGTTTCTTTATTTCACTTGTTATCTTTTCAGAGATTTCTTGTGTATGAGTTTTAAAGTCCTCTATTTCAGTGTCTCTTGTACTTGCTTCTGATGGACTAGATGTTTGAGATTCCATTTGCTTTTTCATTTTGTCATTTTCACCTTTTGGGCTAGTATCTGTTCTTTCAGTCCTACTAGTCTCAACAGTCAGTAGTGTGTCTTAAGGTCCTGCTGTGTGATTGACATTTGTCCGATTGCTGGGTACCACAATGAAGGAGGGCCAGTCACCTGAATTCTTCCTGCGGGGCCTGTTGGGTGAGTCCTATATTCTTCCTAGGCTGACTAGCCTAGGAGTATTGATGTAAGTCAATCCTTAGTTTGACTTTCTGTTACTATGTCTTTAGATTGTTCCAGGTTACCAGATCTCCCTATCTATGGTGTTTGTCTCAGGTGGGACCCTACTGTGTCACTGGCTGTCTCATAAGCCCTTTTAATTTTCTCCAGGTTGGGGGAAGCCTTATTGGCACTCTACTCAACTTACCTGATGTTCTTTGTATGGAGGAAAGATTCACCCACACTCTTGCCAAGCTCTCCAAGATCCTACAGCTGGAAGGGACTTCACTACTGCTCCTGTTTATCCACTGAAGACCTCTATTTTAGGGGCAAACTCACCACAGTGATGGAAGCCTGCTGAGGTCCTCTGTTTGTATGAGGGGTTACTGAGTCTCCCATCAAGCCAGCAAGGTTAATCCACTGCAGTCCAAGATTCTGGGTAGAGGAGGGGCAGTTGAAAATCAACAGCAATACTAGGTCCAGGAAGTGGGGGAGGTCCCTGAGGGTGGGAGGGCAGGTGTGGATGTGACCTTCCCTCTGAAGTGGAGGTCTGGGGCCCAACGTGGAGGTCCAGGGTCCAAGGTGGAGGTCTGGGGTCTGAGGGTGGGAATGGAAGTGGCCTGCCCTCTGAGGTGGAGGTCTGGAGTTTGAGGGTGAGAGGGCGGGCATGGAACCTTTTTTTTGTACTGAGAATCAAACTCAGGACCTCATGCTTGCCAGGCAGGCACTGTGCAGCTGAGCTATATCCCTAGCCCTAAATCTCTGGACATTTTAAAAACCATAAATCAAGCCACAAACTAATATATAATATATATTCTTCCGTTCTACCTTTATAAACCCAGTATACTCTCAGTTACAATGTAAAATCATAACTTTTATATTCTAATGTATAATATATGTTCTTCCTTTTTACCTTTATAAACCCAATATACTCTCAGATACAATGTAAAATCAGGTGTGTGTAAAATCATAACTTTTATCTATTTATTTTCGTGGTGCTGGTGATTGAACCCAGAGCTGAAGCCTTGTGAGGCAAACACTCTTGACACCAAGCTGCAGCAAGCCCAGAAAAACTTTGTACCACTGAAGTTGCCAAGATACCAAGATGCCTACACATAATTGGCACTGACTGTACCTGAATGTTTGTTTGATGAACTGGCAGTGTTAGTGTGAGAGATAAAATAAAGATATAAAATAATTACAAATTACTTTTATTTTTCCATAAATACAGTTCTCTTGCCTGTGTTCAAATGAGTCATTCACTAATAACACTAATAACATCATTTTTATTCTACTTAGAGTAATTATCAAATGGGTTAAGCAATAAAATGAAGTTAAACCTAAAGGGGATAAAGTTTGAAATTCTTTTCCAAAATGTGTGGATTAAGTTGAATAAAAAATAGTATTTTTAATGTTTTTAATGAAATATTTCAATTGCTAATTGAATATTTTGAATCAAAAGGCAAAATACAAATTAAATTATTGAATTTCAAAATTTTAAATAAATTTTCTAAAAATCTAATTTTATTAACATTGAATAATATTCCATAGCCTATTAATTGATTTTGGGAAAAATTTATTAAGTCTTAGTAATAATTTTCATGGATAAAATTATTCATCATTCGCATGTTTAATGTTTCTATAATTCCCAAGATAAGGAAAAAGTCAAACTAGCAGCATATTTTACAGAGTTACCTTGAAATCCACACACACACACACACACACACACATATATAATATATATAAATTCAAGAGCAATTGTGG
This sequence comes from Hydrochoerus hydrochaeris, assembly GCA_004027455.1. Classification (NCBI taxonomy): domain Eukaryota; kingdom Metazoa; phylum Chordata; class Mammalia; order Rodentia; family Hydrochaeridae; genus Hydrochoerus; species Hydrochoerus hydrochaeris. The sequence goes on from PVLA01000214.1 coordinate 623,084, forward strand.
AAAACATTAACATGACAAAGTTGGAAGAAGTAATTTTATAAATACTGCACAAGTATGGGCAATAAATCAAAACACAGAGAAACATGATGTCTGACCTTTGGATGGAGTCATAGTGGGTACTGAGGATAAAAGGGAGGAGATGTGAGCAGTACTTACTGGAAACTAAGTGTTTTTAATCTTAAGAATGGATATTTGGGATTATGCATCATTTGAGATCAAGTAGTAAAAGATGGATTGCCCAGTAACAGATGTATTCTTGCATTCTTTAATAAGTGTGTGTTTCTATGATATGTTGAATCCTTTGGAAGGCAAACCCTAGAAAAGGTAACACTTTTGCTTGGGCCCAAGTGTACCATTAGATTGTATTAGTGAAAGACCAGAGGAAAGAGGCATTAGACATCAAGACCTAACACTGGGAATCTGAGAAACCACAAGAAGCAATAAGGGACTGGGTAATATGAATAGATGTTTAGTAGGTATCTGTTATATTTAGTGTTTGGATGTCCCCCCAAAGCCTCATGAAGTCATAGGGGAGGCTTTTGAAGGCAATTGAGTCTCGCATTTGTGATTGGCTCATTGTCTAACACTGGGATTAGTGGTGTGAGTGCTGCACATGCCCAGGGGTGGGTAGCTGGCATACAATATAAGAGAGGGAAGGAGAATGCTTTCCCATTTGCCTATGTTGCTCTTGTTGCTTTTGGTATCTGCCATTGCCATTATCTGCAGCTCCTGTGCCATGCCATCCTGCCTTGAAGCCAGCTGATTATGGACTGAAACCTCCACAGATTATGAGCTAAATAAACCTTTCTTTCCTTCATTTTGGGTATCAGGTATTTTATCCCAGCAGTGAGAGAAAAGTAACCATGACAGTGTCTGATCAAGCTCACAGAGGAGATAGAACAGTCACCATCTGGTCATAAGTATTGGGTCCTTTCAGCATACAAAGATTGGATGGAACAAGAATAATAGTATAATGTTTATAGGTTTTTCTCTTCTTTCTGTTGTGATCACAGGCAGTATTCTTTTCTACTATTATCTGTGTTACTGTAGGATTTGGTGGAAGATCACTGGGCTCATTCTTGTGGATGTAAAATGTTTTGGGTGACTGTAATTTATTCCACAGCACTAATTCTGCTAATAAATGAGCTACACACTCTCTCATTCCCTGGGAGTGGGGCAAAGCTGGGATCTTAGGAAGCCCTCTACCCAGTTACCTTCAAAAATTGGTTAGAAGTTGAAAGCAATTGAGAAGAAAAGATGAAACAGTTAGTGTTTCACAAAGCAAGGCTATTAGAGTAAATATATTCTGACTTGGTTCTGAAGAATTCCAGCAGACAATATAATTTTTTACCTCTTACATTCCACTGCTCAGGTTAAGACAATCTATTAAATTCATAATCACATGATTCTCTACAACCTTTCTTCAATACTTTTTAAAGCAGGAATACTTAAGTTTCTGGTTGCTTGACAAATGGTTATTGGTTCACCTGCTTCTAAATTTTCAGGTCAAAGATATTTAATAATCTTTTTTATTTTTAGGCTCTCTAATTGCAATATTTGACAAAGGTGGGAAAAGGAAATCCCATCTACATATACATCTTCCCAAATAAGTACTATTAAGTTTTACTTTCCAAGAAATAGTGGAAAAGTTACTTGAATTTTATATAATATTTTGAAAAGTTTTTTTTTAAATTATAGATAGTAAAATCCAACAGAACAAGACAGAACAAAGCTAATCAAGACAATGCAGCAAAATTGATACAGAACTTCAGAGCACAATACCGGGAAAACAATAATAGCTACTATAGTACATCTTGTTATCTTCACAATAGTTGTCCATTCCATCAGGTATAGCAAAATCAAACCAAAATTAAAACACTATAAAACCAATCAAGACAGAATATTGAATAATGCAAAACAATCAGGACAAAGCAAAACAGTGAAAACAATATTGGCCTTCAAAGACAAGATAGAAGGGAATCCCCCATATTTGCTATATTGCATACTGTCATCTTCCAGAGAGATGCTCAGACAGCTGGCCCCAGGCCTACACAATCAACCAAACATAAAAGCATGTAATCGCTTTATGTACCTTCTTTGCTATCAACTCAGGCTGTCCTCAGAACTATCTGGTGGCTAATGGGTGGCTGGGTGGGCAGCGTTTGAGTCTTAGTCTGCTGGCAGATAGGCTCACAGGAGGTACTGTCTTTTCTTTCACTGGAATGCTCACAGCTTGCACAGCTTACTAGGAAGGCTGGCTACTTGATTTCCTGGCTGGTCTCCCAAGTCCCAGCATGGCAGATTCTGGGAAGACACTGACTTTTCTCTCTCATTTTATATAATATTGAGTCATTCTTTGGTTAAAATTCTGTCAATTTCCTCTTCAAGTTTTTAATCAGTTAGTTGTTGCCACAGTCAAAAGGTGTCATGAAAAATCAGCCCCTGTGAAGATTGCCCTTGATGCTGAAGACTTATTCCATCAACCTTTACTCATCTTTCATGCCTTTACAACAAGTATTCATGGAAAATTTGCTATGTGCTAGGCATAATCAAGTTTTAAAACTGAGGGAAAAGAATAAAAGTCTCTGCCCTCTTCGAGATTCTAGTTAGAGAAGTCAGATTAAACAACCTTCCAAAACAAACATCTGAAAAATTGTGGCAAATCCTGTGAAGGAAAGGAAAAGATGCTATGAAGGAGCATAACGGGGCAACCTGATTTGGATTTGGAAGTTCCACTGACCCCTCTGTGAAATGACATTTAGAGTGACACATTAAGGTTGAGCAAGAGAAATAGGGAACAGTTCTAGGCTGGGGAAAAAAGGTACAAGGAAAGGGGAGCACCTAGATCTGTGCTTTGATAGGTGTCCAGAGAGTTTGAGGAAGTTATTTAGGCTTCCTTAGGAGGTACACAGGACCGGGAGGATTTTAATTAGTGTTTAGAACTCCATCTTGATGAACAGCACTGACTGATTCAAGGGTGGTCACCTGACATTTACTAGACCAGTTATAGTTTCTCTTTGGAAATTTGGAATTTTGAACTAAAAGACATAAAGTAGGTTCTAAAAGCTCCTGGATGCTCAGAAACTCTGAATAACATGCTAGAAAGTGTTTAAATTTTTGCTCCTAGGTTCCCAGACCATCTTAGGCTCTTATCTGCTATGGTTTGGCTGACCCCCAAGGGTTTATGTGCTGAGAGCTTCGTACCCAATAAGGTGCTATTGATACGTGGCATCTCCTGGGAGGTCACTGAAGGCCTCAACCTCTAAAGGGGTTTGTGCTGGGGTCGCAGAGTTCAGTGTTCTGACCCTCCCTGTGCTCTGGCTTCCTCCTTGCCACATGATCTCTCCCTACCCATCCCTTTTGTGCCATGGTGTGAAGCAGCCAGCAGCCCAGACTTTTAGTTTCTTTATAAAGTGCCCATTCTTAGGTATTTTGGTATGTAACAGAAAATAGACTAATACACATTTTTTTCCAGACTTAAACCTTTTCCTCTTTCTCATAAAGAGAACATTTTCTCATAGTGTTCCCATCAAGTAAATTATTTTTATTATTTTATTCAAATTAGGTAGAATTCATGCATTTTAATTTTGACATTTGATAATTTCTGTAATGAGTTTTGTAATTTGTTCATCCTTTCAGTTTACTAAACCCAAGAACAAACATAGAAGAAAGATGAGTTGAGATGACCCCAATTTTGATGATATTTTTGTCATCATTTTTGCTTTGTGGAGCCAAAAGGCTTTGGCTTTTTGTTACTAAGTATACTGGGTAGGAGCAAGCTTTTCTGAGTTGATATACTTAAGTCCTTAAAATACAAGCATAAAAACTCAACTACATCTTGATGACTCAAAAGAAGTTTAAAAAAGTTTATTTTTCATTTCTTGCTTTTGTTATTTCAGTAAAACTTTTGGTTGTATGGAAAGAGAGGTATTGTACAAAGCTCCAAGGGCTTTTATTCAAGCAGGTACATGTCCCACACTTTAATCAGGAATGGCAAAACTTTTGGAAACTAAAGGTCAAACTGCAACCCAAAACCTATTTATTCATGGCAAAGCAACAACACTACAATTACACCTGAGCTTTTAGTTTAGAGAAAGCAACTTATACTTTAACATCTTTTGTCTTAAGAGAAAAACATAACTTGATGCCATAGTTTCACCAGTGCTACCTTCAGTCATTAGAAGTACATCACTGTTCCGTGGAGTACCACCCCTTAACTGGGTCTTTGCTCATGGAGAAATTTGGGAATCTGGTAAGGGACCTAATTAGAATAAATCACATTTAGGGAAAATAATTCAAGATTGATGATAGTGGAGAATGGTAGATATACTGGGGATTAAACTCACAACATAGCACTTGCCAGGCAGGCGATTATGCCACTGAGCTAAATCCCCGGCCTGTTAGAAGTACCTTGACTTGAAATTGTGTGCTTGTTGCATGTGCACATGCATGTGAATGTGAATGAAACTGAATTTTTACATTTGTGGCTTTAAAATGACATCTTTTAGAAAATAATGTCACAAGTTTTCGTATTCTACAAATAAGAGATAAAAGAAGCACATAATCTGGTAGAGCAGTTAATTTAAAAAATACATTCATTTAAAAACTGAATTCTTAAATTCTTTCTTGCATGATGTTCTTCCATGTCTACGTTTTGCACTTGGGACTTCACTGTGACAAATGAGTCATGCCTTTGGCATGAGATCCAGGTGACTGGGGTCCAGACATCAGCTAGGACAGTGTGATCTTTAGTGCACTTTCTCATTGTATTATTTTTTGTTCCATGACTTTTTCTCTATCTCTGGAAGGTTGACTTGTTTTTCTTCCTGACTGGTAAAAAGGAAGAAGAGTAAACACTTCAGTTCTTAGAATTCTCTTTGTTCAACATAAATCGAGAGATTCACTTCAGCAAGTTTAGGAAATCCCATTTCTTGGTAACAAGCCTTTCCATATATCTTACAGCAATGTGACTGTAGGGACTTACTTGCTGTGTGAGTAAACTAAAATTAAAGTCAGCTAGGTGAATGTCAATAGCATGATTTTTGCCCTCAACATCTTTAAAGAATTTAAGGCACCATTAAATATTGCTTTCTTGTCCTTATTTTTAAGTTAAAACTGCTCCACTGTTGGCAGCTTTCCACTCAGGAAAGCAGACACATTGAAACAAGGGCCTTGTTAAGACAAAATACAAATGCACAGTGTTGAGGCTGCAGAAAAGGAGCAAGCAGCATCAGCCCACATGCACTCTAGGAGACACTGAAGGAGAAATAGCTCCTTATCTGACAACATGGGATTGCTTGTTTTTTACTGGACCTCTTTGAATTGAAACAGGAAGGTTGTATCGAGATTCAGAATCCCAAATCTCAGCAGCTATATTCAGGGTCAGTGATGTGAAATTAAAACACAGGCATTTTTTGTTTTAACGCAGCTACAATAGGATCCGGAGTTTGCTCTGCTTGGTCTTAGTGCCTGGAGCAAGGTGTTTCCCAGCCCCAGGTCCCTGCGAAAGACAGTAAACAGCCAGATTGTACTTTGCATCCCTTTTTAGAATTGCCCCCTCTACAACAAGTGTCTCAGGAGCTGAACACACAGAAGAGGCTTGGTGCTCGCCCAGAAAGGGCAGCTTCTGACTAGACTCGGTCAGAGAAGCCTTTCTTCGCCTGAGTTTTCTGAGCAGTAGCTGAGTACCCAAAGCATCTCAACTGGTATCTGGTGATGGAGAACCATTCAAGGCAGGGCAGCAACGATCACTCTTCTACCCCTTAACCCCAATCTTTCCTCATGATTCAGGATCTATGTAGGATTTAAAACCAGTAAGATGTATTCTACTTTTAGCAGCCTATTCAAGTCTAGCGGAAGAGGCTGTACCGCGGTTGTAAAACGCAGTCCTAAATACAGTTCCGGGATCATGCTGCTCCTGCGGCAGATGGTCCATCCATCACCCGGTGTGGGGTGGGATGCAGGAGTGCATCTGGTAAGAGGAAGGGTGTAAGAGATGAGTAGCTCTTTCCCTGAAGCAGTGAGGCTTTGGTGCAGCATGGGGAAAGAATCATCTGTGCAGAAGAAAATAATCTGTGTTTCGGAAACAAGCACAAAAATCACAGTGTGCATGTGAGGGCCCTTCCACCTTAGCCCTGATTCCACGGTGAGAAGCAGACACTTCATGAGTGGCTCTTGGGTGCTGTGCCGAGGGACAGGGTGTGGAGAAGCCTGGGGGAAGGGAGCGCATGGCTCTACAGATGTGTAGCTTCGTTTCTGTAAACCACACTGATAGCTGGGAATCAGACAATGAGAGTGGACCAAGCCGGAAAGCAAGACATCAGTCAGAGACCCAGAGTAATCTGGAGGCGCTTACAATCACCCCGAGTTTCAGCTTCAGGGTGCTCAGGAGAGAGCACTGCAAAGAGGTGGTGTGAAGCAGGGGCACTAAAGCTAAGTAGCTTGGGTTTGAATTGTGAGCCAGCATTGTGAGACCCGGGGCAGGTGGCTAACCTCCAAGCCTTGTTTCATTCTGGGCCAAATGGGGATGAAAATAAAGCTGTCTCACCAGTTACTAGGAAAGGGAGTGGGTAATAGAGCATTGTGTAAATGTTTGCCAGGATCTGCACTTAAGAAAGAAAAAAATGAAAGATAGGTGATGTACTGGGGAGTGTCAGTGATATTCCTGGACAATCTAACCACCTGTTCCAACCTTATGCTATAAACATAATTGTATTTATTTCCCCATGAATTTAGCAAACAGTATCAGCAAACCAAAAAAATCTATCAGTGTGAAAAAGTAAAGAAAATTTATTTGTATTACATAAAACACAGCCTGGCCTTATTGATAAGCACCATAGTTTCGACATGCAAAATTATGTATTTGGCAGTCTTATATAAGCTAGAAAAAGTGCAGAGTAAAGCATTGATATCTCTGCAGTGTGCTTAGTGATGGTGAAAAATACGGGACAGCGCCAGTTCCTATGGCTTCTGTCAACACCGGGGAGACTTCTCTAGCCAAACATGTTTAACTCAAGTCTGGTTCTCCTTGGATGCTTCAGAAGATCTCACAATGTCTTTCCTTGCTTGGCTGATGACAAAGTGAAGGATAGATGTGAATAATTTTATTTTATTCAATCTATTACTCACAGACTTTACTTTTCAATGACTTTGGTGTATTTAAAATTGATATCTTTACTTTTATTGAGACATAATAATCATACAGCTTTATGTGGCACAATATGATAATTTGATACAAGTATACAACATATAATCATTGAATCAGGGTAAGAAGTGCATCAACCTTGCCAAACAATCATTTCTCTGTGTTGGGATGTGTTGCACCCTTCTGGTTATTTTTAAAGTAGATATTTGTACCCAGTTGTTACACTGTTATGCTATAGAAAACCAGAACTAACTCCTTCTCTTTACCTAGGTTTTGGTGCCCCCTTTTATGAGACTGGCCTGTTTACAAAAATGAATGAGGACATGTATTGTTTGTCTTTTCCAGTCTGGCTTATTTCACTTCATATAATCATCTCCAGATCTATTCATGTTGCTGCACAGCCTTTCATTATTTTTTTATGGCTCAATAATATGTCACTGTGATATATGCTACCAAAACTGATTCATTTGCAAGTGTTTTCATATTACTGGAAGTAGAGAATAACATGAAGAGAAAATAATCAAGTATATTTTCACAAAGCCCTTGTTTGATGCCCTCTTGTGACTGTCTTGGGCACTAGTTTGTTAGATCCCTGTATCTGACAGATGGTGGCCTCTTCATTCTCTCTACTCTTATATTCTCTTCCCCAATCTGGACTTCTTAGCTCTGAAAATGGGACCTGAATAACCATAGGTTCCTTTGCAAATTTCCAGGCATTCTGAAGATAACTAAACTATAGAGCAAGCTATGACCAAGAATAAGTTCTATTATTATTATGAAGGTAACAGTCTTCTCTAATTTTAACTCCCCCATAGTCTATTTTTAACTCATAATTAACTGACAGGACATAAAAATTGTTTCAAGGAAAGACATTCAGTTTTTATAGATTTGTAAAATGAAAATAATCTAAATCCATAAAAAAGTAAAAAAAAAAATTAGAAAAGTCAGTCCAGAAAACATTTTTTTTTCCAGCTGAGAATTTTCAAATGTCAGTACATAGCGAAAAATAGTACTCTGAAAAAATTAAGTGTTAAACACAAAACTCCTTGAAGATAACAGAAAAAATCTCATTGGCCTTGGTTTGGCCATGACTTCTTAGATACAACGCCAAAAGCACAGTGCATAAAAGAAAAACAAATGATATGTTAGATGTCACTAAAATTAAAAACATCTGCTCTTCAAAAGACAGTATTAGGAGAATGAAAAAAAAAGCCACAGACTGGAAGGAAACATGTATCAGATGCAAACCTGGTATCCAATATATACAAAGAACCCATAAATCTCCACAACAAGAGAACAAACAACTCAATGTAAAAATGGACACAGAATACGATCAAAAATCCCACTGGAGAAGATAGTTGGATGGCGAATAGGTCTAAAAGAAGGTGCTCAATGTTATATGTCATCAGGGAATTTAAAATTACAATGATGAACTACAACTATATACTTATTACAATGGCCAAACCGAAACCACTAACACCAAATGCTGGAAATGATGTGGGACAACAGGAATTCTCATTCACTGCCAGTGAAAATGCAAATGGCACGGCCCCTTGGAGGACAATCTGGCAGTTTCTTACAAACTAAACCCACACCTACTGCATGGTCCAGCAAGTGAGCTCTTTGATGTTTACCTAAGGAAGTAAAAAATGCATGTCCACAAAAGATCAGTACTTGAATGTTTATAGCATCTTTATTATCTTTATTCATAATTGCCAAAATGTAGATGAAACTAAGATGTTATCTGGCAGGACAATAAGACAATAGTTGAATGAATAAATAAACTGCAATCTGTCCAGGCAATGGATATCATTCAGTGATAAAAAAAGAGGTTTCACACCATGAATACATAAGGAGTAAACCAAAATGCATATCACCTAGTGAAAGAAGCCGATCTGAAAAGGCTCCATTCTGTATGACTCCTCTAGGACATTCTGGAAAAGGCAGAGCTGTGGAGGCAATGAAAAGACTGGTTGTTGGAACAGCTTGGGGATAGGGGTCGGAAGATGAATAGGTGAAGCACAGGTGACATTTAGTGCAGTGAAACTGTCATTCTGTAGCCACATGCCATTATATATTTTTCCAAACCTATAGAATAGGTTAATGCAAATAGTGAAACCTAATGTAAACTATGGGTTTTTATTAGTAATTAATAATTAAAACTTACAGTTATAAAAATGTACTGCACTAGTGCCAGATATGAAAAATCGAGCGATTGGTCGTGAGAAGTATATGAGAACGCTGAACTTCTGGCTTATTTTTTTCTATAAGTCTAAAGTTATTATTATTTTTTTCTTCTGGTATTGGGAATTGAACTTAGGACCTTGTGCTTGCCAGGCAGGCACTTATACTGCTTAGCTATATGCCTGCCCTAAGCCTAAAACTATTAAACAAATAAAGTCTATTTATTTAAAAAAAAATAATGTTTTCTTACTTTAAAGCTATCCCTAGGAGCTACCTATGTTCCTATTTTGCCTTTCTGGCACTGACACCATCTTCATAGGATTATTGAGGTCCAGTCACTCTAAAATGCCATTGCCAAGACCTGAGACTTTACCTGAGATAGAGTGGGTAAGATTGTCAGGTCTTGGCTGAGTTCACGGGTGCAGAGCAGAGCTGGTTGTACTGATGTTTTTAGTGATTTCCAGGCCAAGTACGCCATGGGGCTAGAGAGACAGGTACTTCCCTTGCTTGGCTCACTGAGCTCATCAAGTTTTATGGTGGAAGTCTTCCTTTTCAGTCATTTCCATCTGTTGCATCTTACTCACCTTTCCCTCTCTCTACCAAAAAGAGGTAATTCTGGGTGAACAAGGCAGGAAAGGAGAGAATTTCATGCATCAGATTGAACAAATGCAGGGACTTGCAAAGCTTAGAACTTGAGGAAACCATACATTTTCTTTTTACCTTATTTTAAGACAAAAGTGCATATATAAGAAGTTGTAATATGAAGCAATATGAACTATAAGGAAGCTGTGTAGGAATCTCATCATGACTTAGAACATGAGCTTTGACATTCAACCCTAGTTCTCACCTCCTGTCTGTCACTTGGTACTAATTTCAGACTTTAGCTTCAGTTTCTTCACCTGGAGAAGGCTCATAGTATTGTTTACCCAGTAGGACCATTGTGAAAATTGACTGGCATATAAAAAAATGGTTAGCACTTCCTGGTAAATCATGTACATTCTCTATTCAGTGCACCTAAAGTCATGTTCAAATTCCACATTTCTACACTTAAGGACTGTGACAGTTAACTGACTGTGTCCATTTGAATAGGAAATGCCTGACTAAATTGGTCCAGCATAGTTCTGAGTGTGGCTGAAGGGATTTACTGAAGACGGAAGGCACCCCCCACCCAGTGTTGGTGACAGCAACCAATAGGCTTGCTGCCTGAATGGAATAAAGCGGAAGTCAGGAGGGGAGGCTCACTTCTGTTTCTTTGTCTCTTGGTTCCCAGCCCAGACCCTTTGGCCTCCTGCACAGACCCCAGAGCTTCCTGATTCAGATTTGCATGAGACGCTGCCCTGAGCTTCAGGCCTAGAGAGCCTGGATGTCTAGTGCACAGATTGACCTTTCGCATTCTCCCACTCCTGACTCTTTGGGGGACCCCTAGGAAACCAACCTTGTAAATTCTTATGTACTTGAATATCTTGAATTAAATCTGTTTCTTTGGTAAACATTGACTGACACAGGGATTGTGCAGAATGCTCCAGGTTCTATAAGAACCTGGTTTTGAGTCTATTTCTCTGCAATTGGTGATGTTTAATATTTTTTCATATACAGTTTTCTACTCCTATGTGAACTGATCTTTACTCCTGTGCAGTAAGCATGTAAATCTAGCTTTAAAAAAGTCTAAAGGCAGAGCAAAGTTTTTACTTGACATACTAGATTATTTTCAAATTTGAAAATAAAGGGGCTGACCACTATATTTAGATGTACTAATTTTATTGTACTGTTTTGTGTCCACAGTTTTTAAATATGTCAGAGCAAAGGGGAAAGGTAGATCAAAAGACATTGTCCATAATTCAGTATAATCTTATCTTAGCCTTATAAATGTTGTGGACTCAATTCTCCCAAGACCAACTTGAATTCTGTGTGATCTTTTTTAAATTTTCCAGCTTTAAACTATGAAGCATGTCAGGAGAGTTAAGGATTATCCAGTAATGGAAGGCATTTTATGTACATTTTTAGATCTCTGAATAAAAAGAGTCTAAAAATGACAAAAGGTCCAGTTATTTTTCAAAATCTTAAGTCAGATGTAGCCATAATGCTTGTGCATCAGGGTCATTAGTAAAATTATTCTACTTGGCTATGAACTAATTTCATTAGAAACACAAAATGAATCTAAAAATATGAAGAGGATTTTCTCTTGCTTTTTCAAATGCATGGTAAAACAAAAGCAAATAAAATTTTAAATTGTACCTTTTAAAGTACAATTTGTTGCTATTAGGGTTTCCTACATTATTGTAAAACTATCATTATTAACATCTCCAGAACTTCCCATCATCCATTTCAGAAATAAATGATGTCTTGATATACCCATACATTGTGAAATGATTACTACAATTAAGCTAACATGTCTATTTCTGCACATGTTTACTGTCTATGTGTATATGCGTATATGTGTATATGTGTAGAACAACTAGGATGTAGTTTCTTGGAAAATTTCAACATTCAATATCCAATGTGTTGGTATTAATTGTAGTCACTGTGATGTACATTAGGTGTTGAGTTCTTATTCATCTTATAAGTGAATGTTCATATATATATATATATGTGTGTGTGTGTGTGCGTGTGTGTGTGTGTGTGCATATATATATATACATATGTATATTCATAAAATAATTGTTTTTAAAAAATTGTTGCAGTACTGGAGTGGTAGCCCAGGGCTTCGTATATGCTAGACATGTACTCTATCACTGAGTTACAATTCCAACTGTTTTGAATTTTTTAAGGAATTTCTAGATTTCTCTCCATTATGACTGTAACAATTTCCATGCTTACCACAGTTTTTAAGGGTTCTGTTTTTTCCCAATTCTTAACCTCACTTGTTATCTTTTACCCTGCTTTCTCCCTCTTTCTCTCTTCCATCCTTTCTTCTTTCCCTCCTTCCTTCCCTTTCTTTTTTCCTTTTTTTTTTTGTTCTTGCTATGTTGCCCTAGTGGGCCTCTAACGCATAATCCTCTGCCTTAGCCTCTCAAGTAGCTTTGATTACATCCTTTTTGTTCATACTTTTTTTTTTTTGGTCTTTTTTGCAGTGGTGGTTGGACCCAGGACCTTGTGCAAGCAAGGGAAGCATGCTGAACCGCGCCCCCAGCCCATGAGTTTCTGGTGTGAGCCACCTGAAAGGAATAGGTGATAACCCATTGTGGTTTTGAGTCCATTTCTCTGCAATTAGTAATGTTTAATATTTTTTCATATATTTGCTGGTCACTTGACTGTCTTCTTTGGAAAAATGAGTATTTAGGGTTTTTTTTTTTGCCCATTTTCCAGTCTGGTCATATGTTTTTTGCAACTGAGTTTTGTGAGTTCCATACGTTTTGGTCACTAGCCCCTTATTGGCTATATGGTTTCTACATTTTTTTTGTTTCCATTCCATTCCATGTTTTTCCTTCCATGTCATGTCTTTCATTCCATTCAGCAGATTGCCTTTTCCTTTGGTGCATGAAAGCTTTGACGCAGCCCATTTGTTTATTTTTTTATTTTGTTCACTGTGCTTTTTGGTGTCAAATCCAAAACATTGCTAAGACATTACTAAGACTATTGAGGAGGTTCACCCTGTTTCCCTTACGTTTCTTTAAGGAACTTTATGGCTGAGAGTTTTACAGGTAGATTGCTAATCCTTTTTGAAAGGTTTTTTGTATAAAGTACAATAGAAAGGACACTCCCTCCCTCTTTCCCTTTCTTCCTAACTTCACTTTTTTCTTTTGTGGCTATCCAGTCTTCCCAACATCATTTATTGAAGTGAATGTCCTTTACCCATGATGTAATCCTGGTGTCTTTGTCAAAAATGTGTTGATCATGAATGCATGAGTTTATTACAGGGCTTCCTATTAATCCCTTTGATCTACATGTCTGTTTCTTAGGCCACCACTCCACTGTTTTGATTGTTATAGCTTTGTAATACAGTTTGAAATAAATGTGGTGCCTACATTTTATTACTTTTTCTCAAAATTCCTTTTACTTTGTTCTGTGGTTTCATGAAAACTTTAAGATAATTACTTGTTTCATTTTTTATGAAAAATATTATAGAAATTTTGATAGGCATTTCATTCAATCATTGTCGTTAGTACAGGCATTTACAAACATTAATTCTTCAGATTATGAAAATAGAATATTTTCCCATTTAGTCAAATCTTCTTCAGTTTCTTTTATCAGTGTTTTATAATTTTTAGTGTGCAGATCTTTATATCCTTGATTTATTCTTACACATTTTATTCTTTTTGATGCTATTGCAATGGAATTTATTTTTAATTTTCTCTTCAGATAATTGGTTGTTAGTATACAATGATGTAATTGATTTATGTTGCTTTTTTGCATACTGCAACTTTACTGAATTTTTTATTCTAATAATTTTCTGAGAAAACCATTAGGTTTAATGTGTACTAGATTATGTATTATGGAAATAGAGGCAATTTGATTTCTTTCTTTCCAATTATAATGCTTTTAATTTCATTCTCTTATTTAATTGCTCCATCTACAAATTCCGTGTTGAATAAAAGTGGTAACAATGTGCAATCTTGTCTTGGTCCCAATCTTGATGGGCAATTCTTCAGCTTTTCACCATTGATGTTACATTAGCTGTGGGTTTGTCATATGTAGTTTTTTTTTAATATCAAGGTATGTTAATACCTAATTTATTGTGTTTTTATCATAAAAGGGTGTTGAATGTTTTTTCTTCATTTATTGATTTATTCATGATTTTTCCTTTTGTTTTATTAACATTTTTCACATTTATTGATTTGCATAAGTTGAAACATTCTTGCATTCCAAGGGTAAGCCCTACTTGATTATGATCAATGATCCTCTTAACGTGCTGTTGAATTTGCTTTACTGATATTTTGTTAAGGATTTTTTCCCCTGTGTGCTCAGCAGGGATATTGACCTATAGTTTTCTTCTCTTACAAAGTTGTTTTCGACTTTGGTGTCAAGGAAATGCTAATTTTGTAAAATAAGTTTGTGTGTCTTTTCTTTTTATCTGTTTTGGGAAAAAGCTTGAAAATAGTAGATATTAATTCTCTTGTAAATGTGTGGTAGATTTCACTGATGAAGCCATTGGTTCTGGACTCTATTGTTGAGGAAGACTTTTTATTACTACTTCAATCTCCTTAACTCATGAGTATGTTCCAATATTCTACTTAGTCATGATTCATTCTTGGTAGGTTGTGTGTGTCAAAGAATTTATCCATTTTTACTGTTATCCAACTTGATGGTTATATAATTATTCAATAGAGTTTTTATGATTCTTTGTATTTCTGTGGTATCAGTTGTTATTTCTGTTCTTTCACTTATGATTCTGAGTCTTCTCAGAGCTGAGAGGTTTGTAAATTTTATTTTCTTTAAAAGTAATTCTTTTTTTCTTTTTCTTGGGTACCAGGAATTGAACTCATGACCTTGTACTTGCCAAGCAGGTGCTGTACTTCTGAGCTATCTTTGGCCCCTAAAACTAATTCTTACAGCAGCACAATTCATAATAGTAAAATCTTGGAGGCAGTATACATGTCCATAATCAGAAGAATGGACAAAGAAAATGTAGTATTTACACACAATGGAATACTACCTGTGCTATAAAGAAATATAAAATTGAATTATTTGTAAAAAAATAGATGCACTTTGAGACAATAATAATAAGTGAAATAAATCAGACACACAACCTTAAATATTACATGTTTTTTCATATGAAAAACCTATAATAAAAATAAAGAACAACGATCTTTACTATGTCCAAATGTATCTGCAACAAAAGACAACAAAACGCATTGTGGTAACTATTGTTGGTTTCATAAGGGTTTGAAGTCTTATATCACTTATATTGGTTTATTTTTGATTAGTTTTATTCTGTTTTATTTTCCTTGGTTTTATCCTCTTTTAAAAAATAAAGAACAATATAAAAGATAGTAGGAAATAGTGAACTAGACCTTTCTCAAATAGAAAGTGGATCAAAACATGGAGGGAGAAAAGGATAAAGGATCTAAAATAAGGAATTTGGATATGTTATGTACATGTGCCAACTACACACAAGGAATTTAAACATTATCTACTATAATCATGTACAGAAAAAGAAAGAGAATCAAGAGATGGATGGAAGGGAAAGAAGGGAAGGAAAAGAGACCAAAAAGCGAAAAAAAAAAGAATTAAGATGTGTTAAATATGTGTACCAACTTCCCACAGTTAACATAAACATTACGTACTATACACATTGTGCTTGTTACTTTCCCTCTTGCTGAGACAGAATAACCAGCATCCAAGGTTAAAGGAGGAAAGATTTATTTAGCTCACAGTTTGTGGAGGTTTCAGTCTGTAATCAGCTGGCTCCAAGACAGGGTGGCTTGGTGAGGGGCAATAGTTAAAGCTGTCAGAAGACAGCAAAAGCAACAAAAGCAAAAGGGTGGAAGAATAAGTCTATTTTTCTCCCTTATAATGTATGCAGGCTACCTGCTCTAGGGTAGTGGTAGCACTCACACCAACTCCAATGCCCTCCTGTTGCACAGGCTGAGGATATTTACAAAGGGAGGACCCTGGCCCCCTGCTGAGTCACTTAGTTAAACTTATAAACTTCTCAAACTGATGCAATGAATTAACCATTGCAACATCCTGGAGCATAGACAGTCAACCTAGGTCATGTCCTCTACACCCCGCAGTAGGTAGAACTAGTTACTGAATTACTTAGTTAAGCTTCTAAACTTCTAAAGTTGACACAATATATCAACCATTCCACACATATATAATAAACTAAGATAAAAATGATTCTTAGTTTTGCTGATTGATTCTATTGTTTTCTAATATCTACCTATTCCTTCTCTGATCTTTGTTACTTCCTTCTATTAAATTTGAGCTTAGTTGTTCTAGTTCATTGAAGTATACAATTAGGGTCAAGTTACTGGAGGCTCTTTTTCTTAATGTTGGCATTTATTGCTATAAATTTACTTCATAACTTTTTTCCTGTAGCCCATAAGTTTTTGTCCATCTTAAGATACTTTAAGGATTTATTTTAATTTCATCTTTAATTCACTGGCTGTTCCAGAATGTCTTCTTTAATTTCCATATTTTTGCAGATCTTCCATGATTCTTCCTTTTATTAATTTCTAGTTTCATTCCACTGTGACAAAAATGCATGATCTGATTATAATCTTAAATTTAATATGAATCATCTTGTGGCTTAAATATTATCTATCTTGGAGAACTTCTATGTGCTTTTAACAAGAATGTATATTCTGTTGCCATTGGGTAGAATGTTCTACATATGTTTCTTGGGTCCATTTGGCCTAGAGTGCTGTTAAGATTTGATATTTTCAATGTGGATGATAGGCCCATTGGTGAAAGTGGACCATTGCTGCGTTTCTGTTTTCATTTTAAATTTTTTAACATGGCTTTATATACTTGGTGTCCCATCTTTATGTGTATGTGTGTGTATTTACAATTGTTTTATGTGCTTTATAATGAGCTCCTTAGTCATTATATGATAAACTTCTTTGATTCTTCTTAGTTTTTGAATTAAATTTTGTCTTGCCTGACAGAAGTCTGTTGGTGATAATTTGCATAGGATAACTTTTTTTGATCACTTTGCTTTTAATGTACATGTATTCTGAAAAGTGAATCAAGGTCTTATTGGCAGTATACAATTGAGTCTCATTTTAAATCCTTTTATTTTGTGTATCTATTGTAGATATTTGTGGTTGTAACAGTCTATTTTAACCTGTCAGTAACCACTTTGTTAACATAGAAAATATTTGTGCTTTTACTGCATTATGCTACATTTTATAATATCCCAGTTTATATCTTTTATATTGTGTGCTCATCAAGAAGTTACAGTAGGTAGAGCTATTTTGAACACTTTTATTCTTTAACCTTTGTGCTAAACACTTCTGTCTTGGGGAAAAATCTTGAAAACATGAAATTTGGGGGACATTTCAGACCCAAATTATAACAAGATTTATACTGAGACTTATCAAAGCTTCCTTGAATGTGACACACTTTTTGTTGCTGCTTTCAAACTCTCTATTCTCTGATTTTTGGCAGGTGATTATAATGTGTCTAAGTGAAATGGTCATTATCTTGAATCTATTTAGAAACCTTTGTGCTTCATATGCCTAGAAATCCAAATCTCTTCCTAGATTTGTAAAGTTATTTTACTTCCATAAATAACTATTCTGCCTTTTCCCTCTTCTTTTCATTCTAAGACCCCAATAATGCAAATATTAACTCTCTGATGGTGCCCCATAAATCCTGTGGGATTTCTCCATCCCTTTCATTTTGTTTCCTTTCTCTTTTCTGACTGAATTTCAATGATCTCTTCTATGTCTGCATGCTATTCTATTTGATTAAAGCTGCTGTTACAAGTTGTGTAGTGTTTAACAGCATGTATTTTCAGCTCCAAAATTTGTACTTGATTCTTTTTTATATTTTCCATTTCTTTGTTGAACTTCTCATTTTATTCTTTATTTTTTTCTAATTTTATCAATTGTATGTCTGTTTTATCATGTAGCTCATTAATCTTATTTAGAGTAGTTATTTTAATTTTTTGTCAGTATATTCATGCATCTTCATTTCTTTGGAGTGAGTTAGAAGAAGTTTATTGTGTTCTAGATGTCGTGTCATGTTTCCCTGATTTTTCATGATCTTTGAAGTCTTAACGAGTAGTCTGTGCCTTTGAAGAGCTGGTCATTTCTATTTTGTTTCATTTTGTTTTGTTTTTGGCACAGAGTCTCACTCTGTAGTCCAGGCTGGTGTTGAACTCACTATGTAGCCTAGACTGACCTTGATCTTGCAGTGATCCTTCTGCCTCAGCCTCTTGATTACAGGCATGTGCCACCACATCCTGTTGATCACCTTTTTAAAGCTTTATGGATTGGCTTTCCTTTTGGTAAGGAAAGACTTTCACATGGAGGGTGATTTGTGAAGTGTGTTGTGACACTAGACAGCATTGTAGGGTCCCAAGCATTAAGCATGGCTGCAGATAGCTATAGACTTGCATACTGTGATTGTGGCCAATAACAGGTGTCAGACTTCAGGGGTCAGCTGCAAGTGCAAGCCCAGCGGTGGGTATAGAGAATGCAGGGTAGGGCCACCTACAAGTACACATAAAGCTGCAAGGGCCAAGGCTGTCAGTTAGCTTGCTTCTGGTTTTGTGGGCCAGCTGTGTATACATGTGTGTCTGTGAAATCACCAAAAGCCATGATTGGCTGTGTGCACACACTTGATTGCTAGATAAACGGTGGGTGCATATGTGATGCTGATCCTGTGGTAAGGATCCCAGCTCTCTGCCAGCATTTGCCCTGTGTCTATGCTGTATCTGGGTGATCCTCTGATAGCAACAGATGGGATGGATCCAAGGGGCAGAGAGGAGGAAAAGCAGCAGCTCAGGCAGAAGACAGCAAAGGTGATACACTTTAGGGGCCTCAGTGGGGGAAGCTGAGGAAATTCTTTTGTGCTTGCTATTTGTTTTTACATTGGCAAAGGTTTCTGGGCTCCTCTGCAGAGGTCACTGAAGTCTGTTGGGGTGAACACTGTGAAGCTTTCAGCACTGAAAGCTGTAGGGGACCCCCATTGATCACAGTGACCGTTGAAGTCCTCAGTGGAGAAGCCTACTGGGGTCCTGTGCAGAGCAAAGCCCTGGGACCTAGAGGCTTACATCACCTGGCTCATACTGATGCCCCCATTTTTCTTGATTTCTATCTGCCACCTAATGTTCCAGATATGTTGGTCTCCCCAGTAACCTGGTAGGATAAAGTCGAGATGGAGCATGGGGCAGCACTTTGCAAGGCTGGAGATACTGACGGCCTGTGAGAGGAGCCTGAAAGCTGGTGTGTGCTGTGTCAAGCAGTGCTGCCATGGGGACGGGATAATAATGCAAGCAAAATGAAACTATTCTCACCTTTTTTTGGGTAACTATTCTTAGTGATTTTTTTCTTTGTGTTTTTTTCTTAGGTAGGCTTTTAGGATCTTGTAGAGCAAATTTTGTTTATAAGTAGCTGGTCAATTGTTATTTTGGGAGTAAAAAGGTTGGGGTCTCTTGCCTTCTTGTTGATATGCAGAAGTTCTCCATCATCCTGAGCTGAAACTACACATTAAACAACAATTTCCTATTACCTTTTTCTTTCTAGTCACTGATCACCACTATTCTTCTTTCTGGCCCTATGAATTTGACTATTTTAAGTATCTCATGTAAGTAGACTCTTATGATATTTGTGCTTTTGTGCCTGGCTTATTTCATTTAGCAAAATAAAGTTTATTTTATCCATATATCAAGATTTTTCTGCTTAATAGATTTTATTTTTAAAGCAGTTTCAAGTCTATGGAAAAAATGAGTGGAAAGTACAAGATTCCCATGGTCCTTCTGTTTACCATCTCCACAATCTTCAACTCAGTCAACATTCCACATCTGAGTAGTGCCACTGTTAAAAATGATAACTCTGTGATGTCATCATTATTACTTAAGGGCCATGGTTAACATTGTCACTCTTTGTCCATGTTGTGAAAATTCTATGGGTTTGCACAAATGTATTTTCATCGACTTAAATTCTCTGTACTCTGTGTATTCATCTGTTCCTCCTAACCCATGAAAATCGTTGATCTGTTTACTGTCTTTATCACTTTTCCTTTTCCAGAATGTTGCATAGGTTGGAATCATACAATATTTAGTCTTTTCACAGACTCTTTTTCACATGGGAATGTTTTTAAGTTTTCTCTGTCACTTTTTGTGAATTGATAGAATTTTCTTTCCCATTGTGGAATATTCCATTGTCTGACTTTACCATTCACTTATTCATTTACCTATTGAAGGATATTTAGTTGCTTCTAAAATTTGGCCATAATGAAAATAGATACTATAAGCATTCACATGAAGGTTTTTGTGTGGGCATGTAAAAAGATTCCTTTGAGTGACTACCAAGTAGCATAATTGCTAGATTATATGGTAAGACTATGATTAATTTTATAAAAAGAATTCTGACATATTATCTTCCAGAATGGCTGCACCATTTTACATTCCCACTGGTAATGAATGAGATTTGCTCTTGCTCCGTATTATGGCCAGCACTTGCTTTTGCCAGAAGTTTGGATTTTTTTTTTAACATTTTAATATGGTTTATGTTTGGATGCTCCCCTCCCCAAGCCTCATGCAAACATGGAAGCAGCTGAATCTAGTGTTTGTGATTGGTTTTGTGGTCTAGCACTGAGATTTGTGTTGTGAGTGCTGCACCTGCCCAGGAGTGGAGCTGACATGCAGTGCAAAGGTGGGAAGAAGGCGTGTCTTCCTTCTTTCGCTCTGTTTGCTGTGGCCATGAACTGCTACCCTGCCATGCCACCCTGCCTTGGAGCCAGCTGAGTATAGACTGAAACCTCCAAACTGTAAGAAATAAACCTTTTCTGGCTTCACTTTGAGCATCAGGTATTTTGTCTCAATGAGAAAAAAGTAACCAAGACAATAGCTACATAGTGGTATCTCATTGCTTTAATTTGCAAGCCCATAATGACATATAATATCAAGTATCTTTTCATACTCTCTGCTGCCTGTACGTGTATCTTCTTTGGTGCGGTATCTGCTCATATATTTTGCCCATTTTTATTGCTTTTTATTTTAAATTTTACTCATCATGTGTCTATTGTCGGTCCTGTCCTTTCAAGTACATGCTTTGCAAGTATTTTTCCTAGTCTATGATTTGTCTTCCAACTCATTTAATGTATCAGAACTTTATTTCCTCCAAAACAAATACCGTTGCAATGCACATTTATGTCACATTTTGTATATGCATTCATCTACAACTGATGGACACTTCGATTGTTTATACCTTTCAGTAGTTGTGAATATTGCTATTATTAATACTGGTGTTAAAATATTGGTGTATGGCTACACAATTTTAGATTTATGGCCAAAAGTGGAGTTGTAAGATATCTTTGCTTTTGAAAATTCTTTAATAATGAATATAAACAATGATACTCAGTTCTTATTTCTGTGAGCAAATCAGTCATGTAGCTTCACAAATGATAAGGTCTTCTAATAACAGTCTTGCTGTATGTGTTGCTTTACCATTCCTGGATAGGAAGTGAAGAATGAATCAGCAGTCTCCTGACCACAGGAACATAGTTATGATTCTTGACTGTGAATGGTTTTGCCTGAGGGAAGATGAAATGAATAGAAGCATACGGTAATTTATGTTTTAAAATAAAAGAAATGCCCCATAGTTCTCAATTGAAAGAATAAATCCTGGTTCCAAATAAAATTCTGATAAAAGTAGATTAGAATAAAAAGACCTGAAAAAGTACCACAAAGAATCCAAATGAAATCTCATCCCCTGCTTCCTTATAACCTAAAAATACCTGTGGCAGCAGTGGTTCTGTATCATTGAATCTTCTATTACAAGGAGAGAAAGAGAGAGATGGAGAGAGAGAGAGAGAGAGAGAAAGAGAGAGAGAGAGAGAGAGAGAGTCTGTTTTTCAACTGTGTACTCAGAATGGCAAGATACATCTCAGGAAGATTTGCAATCTCAACACATGCAAGAAGAAAATTCTTTTAGATGTATAGCTTGTACCTAGGGCAATCTTTCCTCAGGTGTGTGTGGAGATTGAGTTTAATGAGTTCCTGACTGAATATATAGCATGTGTTTTGTATTTGGTGTCTAGAAAAGAATT
Source organism: Hydrochoerus hydrochaeris (assembly GCA_004027455.1). Classification (NCBI taxonomy): domain Eukaryota; kingdom Metazoa; phylum Chordata; class Mammalia; order Rodentia; family Hydrochaeridae; genus Hydrochoerus; species Hydrochoerus hydrochaeris. The sequence goes on from PVLA01000214.1 coordinate 645,075, forward strand.
ATGTTATTTCCACTTACTATCTTCTAAGAATAAAATGTGCTTAAGCAACATAACTAAATTTCATATTAAAAATTTTATTCTTGCCATGTCCTGAACTATTTCCTTAGACTATCTATGATTAAAAGTTCATCTTCAATAAATACTTAAGAACATTTGTCTTGATTGCTGACTACCCTTAAACTCTTTTGAAGAGTAAATGTGATACCTAACAAAGGTGGACCATAATGTGATGTTACACACATGAGCACAGATGGAGTTAAATACTCAGCAAATGAATGTGGAGTGAAAGAATGGTCCACTATGATCAAGTGAACTTATTCTTGGTGATAGACTATTGCAATAAAATTATCAACAGGATGTGTTGCTTTAGTAATGCAGCTTGGAAAACAATAAACAATCTACTCAGTAACTGCTGTCAAAGACCTATGATAAAATTCAGTGTTACTGATTTCTTGTTTAACAACATTTTTAATGACTCAAAATTTCTGCCCTTTCAATACTTGTTTAAACCAAACAAACAAACCCACAAAAAGAATTAAGACATATGCAAGAATTAAAATCTGTAGAAAACAGTTCGTTGCTTTCTTGGGACTTGCATGAATCCTTTTCTCACTGAGCAACACAGGACTCATCTAAAGCAAATCAATAAACCTCATTTTCAGTGTATCTTACAAAATGCTTCTCTTCACTCATTTTTCCTCTCAAAGTCAAAATGCAGGCTGAGTGGAAGACTCAGATGGAGGGAACTGGAACTGTTGTTTGGTTCCAATCTGTACAAGATTTGCTCTTGTGTGTTCTCAACAAGATTGTAAGCTTAGCCTTTCTTACGCTCGAACCCAAGCAACAGCGGAAGCATGTAAGAATTTAATTTTGCAGCATGGTTCCCCCAAAGACTGTTTCCTTTTCATTTTAAGAACCACCTCACCTCTTGACTTTGCAGAGACTGTTTAGCGGGCCATGCGGTGCCATGCAGGCCAGCTTTTGCAGCTGCCTTCCATTAGCAAGGTGAACAGAAGAACCTGCCTATTTTCCAGAAATTGTCTTTGATATTTACTTCTTAACCTAAATGACTTCCTAAGAAACCCTCACTAACTGAGCCCCAAACTTGTGTGCACAGCAGATTTTTTAGTTTAAATTTTCACAATTTTTTTCTTGAACAAATCAGACTCCACGTAATAAAGTTACCCATTTATCATCACCCAGATCTTCTTTCCAGTTCTTTATGAAGACAGCAGCGTAGTTGTGACAAAGTCAAAATTTTCATGTTTTCCTCTCATAAATACACAACCAGTTAAAGAAGCTTCATTGGTAGAGAGGTCAACACTAAGTTTTTGTTTCTAGATATGAAGCAAAACATTAAATATATGTTGGATTGCGCTTGTTTTGGATTGTTCTCATAGCAGAAATAATTTATTGAATTTCACCTGTGAGTATAATTTTTACAAATGCTATGCACCCTGGCATTTATCAGCTAAATTTGATAATTTATTAAATTAGATAGCAAAGCTGATGTTCTGAAGTTTATCACAAAATATCTTGAGTTTCACGTGACATGTGGTCAATTTAGTGAGGGAAATCAGTGTCCTCATACTGTACTTTACTCAAACATTTTATTTGCCGTAAGTTTTTCAAATTGGCTTTATTCTCCATCTTAAAATCAGATTTTATTGGTACATTTTAGATATACACAATTGGGTCCAAATCCAGTTTGCAGACAAAAGCTGCCTTTGTGGGAGTAAGACACCTACCAGAAGCTTCCAGAAGGCCCCATCCAGTGGGAATAAAAGAATAGAAGGCATTTCCCCTCAAATGCTGCACAGGAGTAACTGCTGCATCACTGGTTGATCAGTTAAATCACGTGTGCGTCTGATCTGACCACCACAGCTGCCTGTGTGGAGGAGGGCGGGGCTGTTTTGGACAAAGCATTCTGCCACATGAGGGCCAGCAAGTGCTTTCTTACTGTTCCCAGTACAAGGTAAAGGGGCACCAGGCAGCCCAGACGACCCAGTATCTATGACAAATTTCCATCCTTTCAGCCTTTCACGTATTAAATAGGGAGCACAAGGTTTCCACAGCATGTACAAAGCTGCTCTTGACCTGTTTTCTTGGACAGCTCTTGTATTTTCTTTGGGGAAAAAACCTTTTATCTGTCTTTGCCTTTTTTACTTGCTTAAGTTTTTTTTTCTTCTCTTTTTGCCCAGTGTTACGTGCTAGTCTCATGCTGGTTTCTTTGTAACTATTACTTAACCTTGAAGAGAAGCCAGCCACTCGCAGATACATTCAAACCCACCTGCACCATCCCACCGAGCCCTGCAGGGTGCAGAGAGCAAAGTATTTGAAGTCGCTGGCTCAGGGTCGCAGTCCGCTTAGGACTTTACTACCCTCCACCTCTAGATGTCTCCCTCAGCTAAAGCACTGTCCGCTCCTGCCTCTTCTTTCTCTCTTCCTTTCCCCTTTCTCCCCTTCTCCTCTCTTCTATTGCTGTCTCTGTCTTTCTCACACATACGCACATGCACATACACACTCATTCATTCTAAATTAGATAGCAAAGACCTTATGACAGCTACATTCCAACCAAGATGATCTGCCCGTCTATGGCATTTTCCCTGTATTCAGAGCCCTCCCGCCCCCACTCCTGACTGGGCATCCCTGCCTCGCTCCCTTCTCTGTTCCCAAGGAGTCCTCATTCAGATGGAGTTCAAAACTTCAGTCAAAGGAAGTTTTAGACTGTTAATGATGTGAAATTTGGGGGAAGCTGGTATCCTGGTCCAGATGCTAGGAGGCAGGGCTGGCTATCTGGGCTCTGCTCCCATTTTTGCCCGGACTTCAGAGAATTTGGCAGATAGGCCTCCTCATTTGTGGCTTGTGGCTGTATCCTTTTCCATGTCTCACTGAAGGTAGATGATTTTCTCTCTTTTTCTCTTTGTTTTTGGTGGAGTTTGAAGGAGTGGAGAAGAGCAAAAATCTACTCCCCCTTTTTCAGGCAAAAGTCTTCATCAGAAAGACTTTGGTGTACATGAGCTTTGCACTTGGATAACCCCAGACACACCAGAACTAGCATGTTAGCAAGGAAAGACATGTTCTCCGTGCATGTACCACAATGGCTCCTTCTTTAACTGTTTTCTGTCTCAAGGAGAGGAACCACAGTGCCTAGTTGACTCTGGAACTTGAATTTTTCTAGATGTCTTTCTCTCTTACTCATAATAACTGCCAAATCTTGTATATTTTCTCTTCTTATTACCTTTCAAGGCCATCTTCCTTCTTCAGTGTCTCCAGCCATTTCTTTATTAAGTTCATTGCTACCATTGAGCTACACATAATGATCATATTCATCACAGACAGTTCGTACCTGTGCCTGATTTATCTTGATTCCTCTTTTCCCCATTCCCCTCCTCTCCCTTCAACCCCTCTTCCACTTCCTATTTACAAAGCGTTGTTTCCGTTTTATTCTTCTTTTCTCATTTTTCCTTTTCCTTTTCCTTCCTTCCTTTCACCCACCCCTTCCACAGTGCCTCTTTCTCTCAAATGGTTTCTTCTTATTTCACAATGTTATACCTTTTGACTGTTGGCTGCACTTCCAGTTTCTCATACCAGAGAGACAGTGTGATACTTATACATGTGCCTGATTTATTTCACTTAAGAGTATGGTCTCAAGGTTCATCCATTTAGCTGTAAGTCTCAGGTGTGTCCTTCATTATGGGCTGAGTAGTACTCCATTGTATAAAAAAAAATCGTCTTTATCCATTCACCAGTTGATGGGCATTTGGGCTGTTTCCAAGGTTTATTTACTACAAATTGTGCTGCTATAAACATGGGTGTGCATATATTGCTGTGGGATGATGCTTTTAATTCTTTTGGGAAGATAACAAGGAGAATAACTGGGTCGAATGAAACCTCTAGTCCTGGTTTTCTGAGGAATCTCCACACTGATATTCACAGTGGTTGCACCAGTCTACACTGCTTCCAGCAGTGGAAAAGAGTTCCTTTTTCCCACAGCCCTACCAGGATTTGCTATTGGTTGATTTTTTCTCTTTCTTTCATCCTTTCCCTTTTTCATTTTCTTTTTTTTTCTTTTTCTTTTTTGAGACAGGGTTTCACTGTACAGTTCAGGGTGGCTTTGAACTTGTTTTGTAGCCCAGGCTGGCCTGGAACTTACAGTAATTGTCCTGCCTCAGCCTCATGAGTGCTAAGATTACAGGTGTGTATTGCTACTCTTGGTCTTGATTTCTTGATAATAGCCAATCTTTCCAGGGTGAGATGGAATCTCAGCGTTGTTTTAATTTTCATCTCTGGAATGACTAGTGATGTTGAACACTTTTAAACATTTTTTTTTTGCCATCTCTACTTGTTCATCTGAAAAGTGTGCATTGTATGTCAGAAGCCCATTTTTGGATTGGGTTTTTAAATTTGGAGAATCTGATTTATTTTCAGTTCTTTAATATGTCCTAGATATTAGTCCTTTGTCTGAGGAACAACTGGCTAAAAGTTTTTCCTACTATGTGAGTATCTCTGTTGGTGATTTCTTTTGCCATGCAAAAGCTTTTAAAGATGTTGAGATCCCAGTTGTTGATTTTTTGTAATATTTTCCATACAGTCAGGGTTTTGTTCAGGGAAGCTTTGCCTATACCTGTATTTTCAAGAGTGCTAACTATTCTCTGTTCCAACAGATTTAGTCTTTCTGTTTAGCATTTAGATCTTTGATCCCTTTTGATTTTAGTTTAGTGCATGGTGATAGACATGGACCTAGTTTCTATCTTTTGTCCCCTGCCATTTCTAAGATGCCCCAGTTTGTAATTATTGCTCACCTTGATGTTGTTTAAACTCTGTCTGTGAGGTGCAATGCTAAGGGATAAAGGTGAAGATGGTGGCAGTGTGCTACATACATGGTTTCTCTGACTCTTGTGAATCAACTTTCAGATCAGAAACTTTACAGACCAGTCCCTGGGGCCAGATTAATCTTTATGATGTGATAAATGTATATTTCTGTTCCTATAAAAGAATAATAATGCCTAGGTTTTTAAAACTGAAGAACAAATGGTTATTTTTCTAGTGAACTTGCCTATATTTTAGCAGTGATGGAAGGCAGATGGAGTCTTGGTTTAACTTCTGACCAGTTTAGCTGTCATAGTTAAAACTATTTACTAATAGGCAGCAATGTATGAAAAGTGGAAAAGGTTTCTGTCTGTCCTTCAGCAACTCATCAAAAATTATTAGTGGAGGACACCTAGTGGTGCTTTGCAGAAATTCACTTAAACTAACAAACTGAGCATTTGAATGTTAAAAGCACTAATTGTAGGAAGATTTTGCAACCAGTGTAACACAGGTATGATGAAGAGAAAAAGTATAAGAGAAACCTAGTGTTAAGCCTCACAGCCTCAGCCAGTGTATACTAAATACTATAACAGTCACTAAATTATTTACAGCGTTTATAGCAATAGAAATTTATTTTGTCCAATCACAGCAGTACTGCTGCTCAGCAGATGACTGTACACAAATAGAGTTGTTCACAGGGAAACACACTTCATGTTTGGATAGGAAGGGTTAACATGGTAAGCAGACCATTTCTCAGAGCAAAATAAAGCAAAACAAAACACAAGGAAACAACACAGAATACAACATGGTATGTTGAGTTCTGCATGGAATAAGTGGCCATATAAATTTGACAGGGCTCATCAAATAACATATTATTTCATTTTTTAAAATTTTATTTAAAGAGAAAAAAACAGGAAAAAGGTAGAAATATTACAGAATTTCAAGAAAAGAAGATAAACAGGAAGGAATCACTAGTTGATAAATTACATATTGTTCTTTTAGAAATAGTTATTCAAGTTACAAAATTAACGCACACAGAGTGGACACTCAAGCAGTGAGAGTACAAACAGATCTGTTCAACAATCCAACAAAAACTTAGAAATATGGTTATCAATCCCACACACCTAAACATACATTTTTTATAGCACTTCCTATTTCCTCTTTTTTTACAATAGCAATTATACATTTTAAAAATTTTATTTAAAGAGAAGAAAAAAAAGCAAAACAGAAAAAAGGGTAGCAACAATACAGAATTCTAAAAGAAAGAAATAAAAAGGAGAATGAGGAAAAGCCCCACTAAGAAATCACTAGTTGATAAATTACATAGTCATCTTGGATGTAGTTGTTCAAGTTACAAAGTTAAAGGATACATAGTAGATATTCAAACAGTGAGACTGCAAACAGTTCTGCTCAAAGATCCAACAAAGATTCAGCAATATGGTCATCTATTTTACACACTCAAACATACATGCAATTATATCCCATAGAGCACTTTCTTTTCCTCTTGTTTTTACAATAGCAGTTACACATTTTGGTTTTATTACACTTGAAGTTCTTATTTACTTTTTACACTAGAGACACACTATGATATTTATAAATATGATTCTTATTTATTTCACTAATGAGGATAGTCTCAAGTTGTCTCTATTTGCCTATGAAGGCCTCAAGATCATCCTTTTTATAGCTGAGTAATATTCCATTGTATAAAAATGCCACATCTTTTTCATCCACTCTGCAGTTGATGGGCATCTTGGTTGTTTCCAAGATTTAGCTATCACAAATTGAGCAGCTATGAACATGGGTGCATACATATCATGGTGATGTGAACTTTTCAGTTCTTCAGGGAAAATACCCAGGTGGGGAATAGCTGGATTGAATGGAGCTTCCAATCCTAGTCTTCTGAGAATTCTCCATAAGGATTTCCATAATGGTTGCACCAGTCTACATTCCCACCAACAGTGGAACAGTGTTCCTTTTTCCCCACAGCCTCACCAACATTTGTTATCAGTTGATTTCTTGATGGCAGCTATTCTTTCTGGAGTAAGGTGGAATCTCAATGCTGTTTTAATTTGCATTTCTCAAATGACCAGTGATGGGAACATTTCTTCATGTATTTATTTGCCATTTGTATATCTTTCTCTGAGAACTGTGTGTTCATCTCAGATGCCTATTTTTGGAGAGGGTCTTCCAATTTGGGGGGCTTGATGTTTTTCAGTTCTTTAAATGTTCTGGACACAAGTCCTTTGTCTGAGAACTTGCTGGTTAAAATTCTTTCCCACTGTGTTGGTTTTCTTTACACTCTGTTGGTGATTTCCTTTGAAGTGCAGAATCTTTTCAATAATATGAGACCCCAGTTGTTGATTCTTTGAAGTGTTTCCCATGCAGTTTGTGTTTTGTTCATGAATTCTCTGTCTACTCTTACGTCTCCAATCTTCTACCTACCTTGTCTTCCAGTAGATTTAGTATTTCTGTTTTAATATTGAGGTCTTTGATCTATTTAAACTTTAGTTTTGTGCATGGTGATAGGCATGGATCTAGTTTCAGTCTTCGGCATGTAGAGAGCCAATTTTTCCAACACCATTTATTAAACAGACTATCCTTCTTCCAGTGGACATATTTAGCCCCTTTGTCAAATATCAGGTGGCTGAGTGTCTTTGTAGTTGTACTTGCATCTTCTAATCTGTTCCATTGATCCTCAGGTCTATTTCTTTGCCAGTACCAAGCTGATTTTATCACTGTGGCTTTATAGTACTGTTTCAAGTTGGGATTGAGATGCCTCCTGCCTTGCTTTTGTTGCCTAGAATTGCCTTTGCTATTCTAGGTTTCTTCTGTTTCCAAATGAATTTCAGTAGTGTTTTATCTAGATCTGTGAGGTATGTCAATGGCATTTTGATTGGCATTGCGTTAAATCTATATAACAGTTTTGGGAGTATGGCCATATTCACAATGTTGGTTCTTCCTAACCAAGAGCAAGAATGTCCTTCCATTTTCTAATATCCTCTTCTGCCGTGTCCTAGTCCATCCATGCCTTGTGACAAGGTCCATGGGTGGAGGAGAGCGCTTCAAGGAATCGCTTCTCCAGGAAAAGGACACCGCATGTGGGAATTGGGTGCGAGGATCTTGTAATGTTTTGTACTGATAATTGTAATTTGTGTAATTCACATATATATATTTTCATGTAATGCTCAATATGAAGTCGAGAATGGAAACTCCAGAGGAGTTACTGGAAACCTTCTAGATAACTGTGAAAACTAATTGTGAAATTTTACCTTCTGTGAGTAGTATGAGAGAGTTTATACAGAGGCTTTAAATGGAAGAGCTCATGGAGGAGGATTTACAAAATTCCTGTGAGACAACTGCCCTGAGACACTGGACAGGCAGCCAGAGACGGGCAACTAGGACACATATGTTACACCACCGGCCACCTAAGACAGGCACAGGACCAATTGCTGTCCTGCAGGCCCATGACGGGAAGGCCTGGTTGGATTCATATGAAGAGTCCTTGACCCAAGACAGGCACTATTCTCACAGGGCCTGCCATACTCCCATAAGTGATAAGGGAAAAAATGTAGGGAGCGACATGATAGCTTCACAGCTGCCGCCCCATCTCTCCCTCCTGTGGGCATCCAGGTGCGTGGGCTTACATTTTCCAAGCTAATTAAGTAACAAGAGTAAAGTGTTACAAAGGTGAAAAAAGTTGATTAACACATATTGTTTAAGATTGTCCCTGCCTGGCCCTAAGCCTGGGGTGCTTCCTGCTTGGGGTTTGGGTTGCTGCCAAAAGTTAGCAAATATATACTCCAGCTTCTAAAAATAAAGGAGATTCAGATTCACTCACAGACTGGTGTGCAGTGTCTTCTGTCTCTCACTCGCCGACTCCCTGACCACCTTTGGGACCCCTAAGCCCTGCTGCAGCTGGACTCCGGCACTCTTCAATCTCCTTTTGCAGTGTAGTATAATTTTCAGCATATAGGTCTTTTAAATTTGTAGTTAGGTTGATTCCTAAGTATTTCATTTTTTTAGATGTTATTGTAAAGGGTGATATTTCCATAATTTTTCTCTCAGTGAGTTTTTTGTTTGTGTACAGGAATGCTATTGATTTTTGATCATTGACTTTGTATCCAGCTACACTGCTGAACTCATTTAGTAACTCTAGTAGTCTTTAAATGGAGTTTGTTGGGTCTTCTATATAGAGTATCATATCATTGTAAACAGTGATAATTTAACTTCTTCCTTTCCTGTTTTTACTCCTTTTATTTCTCTCTCTTGTCTGATTGCCCTGGCTAGTCTTTCCAGAACTATATTGAAAAGGAGTATTGAAGTGGACATCCTTGTGTTGTTCCTGATTGTAAAGTGAAAGATTTCAGTTTTTGTCCATTTAGTATAATGTTGGCTGTTGGTTTGTCATACATGGCATTTATAAGGTTGAGGTAGACACCATGTATTCTGAGTTTCTGAAGGGTTTTTATCACGAACATGTGTTGGACTTTGTCGAAAGCTTTTTCTGCATCTATTGAGATGACCATGTGGTTTTTATTTTTGGCTCTGTTGATGTGGTGTATTACATTTATTGATTTGCATATGTTAAACCATCCCTGCATTCCTGGAATGAATCCCACTTGGTCATGATGTATAATCTTCTTGATGATTTGCTGCATTCTATTTGCCAGTATTTTGTTGAGAATCTTTGCATCAATGTTCATTAGTGAGATTGGCGTATAGTTCTCTTTTGTGGTTGCATCTTTCTCTGGTTTTGGTATGAGAGTAATACTTGCCTCTAGGAATGATTTAGGGAGGATTGCTTTTTTCTCAATTTCACTGAAGAGTTTAAGGAGTACTGGCATCAAATCTTCTCTAAATTTCTTGTAGAATTCAGCTGTGAATCCATCAGGACCTGGGCTTTTCTTTATTGGTACGTTTTTAATTACATTCTCAATTTCAATAGCTGATATTGGGTTGTTCAAAATTGCTATATCTTCTTGGTTGAGCTTTGGTAGTTCATATGTTTCTAGAAATCTGTCCATTTCCTCTGTGTTTTCCACTTTATGTGAGTAGAGATTTTCAAAGTAGGTATTCATGATCTTTTGAATTTCCATGGGATCTGTAGTAATTTCTCCCTTTTCAGTTCTTATTGCATGAATTTGGGTTTTTTCTTTCTTTTTCTTGATAAGGTCAGCTAGGGGTTTGTCAATTTTGTTTATTCTCTCAAAATACCAGCTTTTCAATTCATTAATTCTTTGTATTTTTTTAGTTTCAATTGCATTGATTTCTGCTCTAATCTTTACAATTGCCTCTCTTCTATGATCTTTGGGTTTGGCTTGCTCTTGTTTTTCTAGAAGCTTGAGATGGAGCATTAGGTTGTTTATTTGTGCTCATTCTGTTTTCTTGATATGACAGTTTATTGCTCTATATTTCCCTCTTAAGACTGCTTTCATTGCATCCCACAGATTACAGTATGTTGTTTCTATATTTTCATTGAATTGAAGGTATTGTTTTATTTCTTCTTCAAATTCATCTGTAGCCCACTGTTTGTTCAAAAGGCTGTTATTTAATTTCCATGTATTTATATAGGTTTTACAATTTCTTTTGCCATTAATTTCCAATTTCAGTGCACTATGGTCAGATGTTATGCATGGTATGATTTCAATACCTTTGCATTTACTTAAGAATGTTTTATGGGATAATATATGGTCTATTTTGAGAATGTCCCATATGCAGCTGAGAAGAATGTGTATTCTGATGTGGTTTGGTGGAACACTCTGTAAACATCCACTAAGTCCAATTGCTCACAGGTAGGATTCAGTTCTGTTATTTCTTTGCTGACTTTTTGTCTAGTTGATCTATCTTTTTGTGACAATGGGCTGTTTGATCTCCTGTTATAATTGTGTTCTTGTGTATTTGGTTTTTCATGTCCATTGGTATCTGTCTTATATAGTTGGGTGCTCCTGTATTTGGTGCATATATATTTATAATTGTTAGTTCTTCCTCTTGAATTTTTCCACTAACAAGTATGTAGTGACCTTCTCTATCTCTTTTAATCATTTTAGGTTTGAAGTTCACGTTGTCTACAAATAGAATAGCTACCCCTGCTTTTTTCTGGGTTCTTGTTGCATGGAATACAGTTTTCCATCCTTTGACTTTTAATGTATGAGTTTCCTTTTGGGTCTGATGTGTTTCTTGTATACAGCATATTGTGGGGTGCTGTTTATTGATCCATTCTGTCCATCTATCTTTTCATAGGTGAATTGAGACCATTTATATTTATGGTTATCACTGATATGTACTGGTTCGACTTTGCCATGTTAAGTTCCAGTTGTTTCTTTCTGCTTTTCCTCTTATTTAATTGCTTATCCTACCTGGACATTTCTTTCTGTTGTTGTTTTGGGGATTGTGGTTATTTTTATCTCTGTCTAGTATGCCAGTAGTCTTTGTAGGGTTGGTTTGGTGGACATGAATTTCTTCAGTTGTTCTTTGTCATGGAAGTATTTTGTTTCTCCATTAAATTTGAATGAAAGTTTTGCTGGGTACCTCAGTCTGGGTTGAAGGTTGTTTTCTTTCAGGGCTTGAAATACCTCATTCTTTAAGTCTTCTTGACTCAAGGGTTTGTGCTGAAAAGTCTGCCATGATTCTAATGGGCTTTCCTTGATAGGTGAGTTGTGTCTTTTTTCTGACTGCTTTTAATATTCTGTTTTCATGCTGTATGTCTGAGATCTTAATTATTGGTGTCTGGGTATGGATTTATGTTGATTGTGACTGTTTGGTGTTCTATATGCCTCATTTATCTGCATATCAGATTCTTTCCCCATGTTTGGGACATTTTCTGCTATTATTTCTGTAAATACTTTACGTATGTCACTTGCCTGGACTACTGTATCTTTGCTAATGCCCATTATTCTTATATTGTTGCTCTTGGCATCATCATGAAGCTTCTGGATTGTCATTTCATGCTGCTTTGTTATTTTTAAAAGTTCTGTGCTTTCCTGATCACTAACTGTGATCCTGTCCTCAAGGTCTGAAATCCTATCCTCACTTCCTTTAGGCAGTTTTGCACACTTTCAATAGAATGTTTTGTTTCTTGCATGTCTCTTTGGGTTTGTTTCATGAATTCTGCTTGTTTTCTATATTGTTCATTCAAAGTTTCAATCAGTTTCCCATGCTCATGTACTTTTTTCTCTAGTTTTTCTTTAGTTGCATTCAACAACTCCTTTACTAAAGTTGTTATTTCTATCTTTACATGGGAGAGTACTTCTAATTTGATTTCCTCTGTAGCCTGATGCAGTTGTTTTTTTCATTTCACTGGCTATCTTTTCAGAGATTCCCGGTGTGTTACTTTTGGATTCATCTATTTCAATGTCTCTTATACTTGCTTCTGGTGAACTATAAGTTTGAGACTGTATTTTGCTTTTTCCTTTTGTCATTTTCACTGTGCCTGGTGTTTTCTATGTGTAGGAGGGGATCACACACCCTCTTTTTAGACACACCAAAGTCTTACAATTAGTTGGAGGGGATTTTACTACTGGCCCTATTGATCTGCTCTACACCTCTATTTTAGGGGTATACTCACCACACTGATACAGTTTAATCTGCTGTAGTCCAAGTTTCGCCACATGGGAGCAAAGTTCCAAATTTTTTCACACTAACTGGTGCCTGCTGAGATATTCTGATGTTCCAGGTGGGCAGGCAGGCCCAGCCCTGATGCAGGCTTCAGCTAAGTTCCCGGTGGCAGGGCGGGCCCACGGGGGAGGTTCGGGGCAGCTTACCCCTGATGCAGGCTTCCACTAAGTTCCCGGTGGCAGGCAGGCCCAGGGGGGAGGTTCTGGGCAGCGTACCCCTGATGCAGGCTTCCACTAAGTTCCCGGTGGCAGGGCCAATGGCGTCTTTGTTCCCAGTTGAAACCTCCTGAACTCTGCCATGACTGTCTGCACTGCTGTCAGCTTCACGGTCTCCCAAGGTCTGATTCTCCCATCGCGTGTGAATTACAGCATGCCAAGGCTGCTCCTCCGGCCAGCCTCTCCAAACCTCTCTAAGGTCCCCCTTGCCGTGGTCTAGTAAAGTTCATCACAGAGATGCATGGATGGTCCATTCTCACAGTCACTCATCTTCAAGCCACACTTCTTTCATTTCTTTCTGCCATTTTCCAAGAAGCCACAGCTGCCCATCAAGGCCCATAACATGAGTTGTCCCAAATAACATTTAAAGTGCATTTAAAATCTATGAACATTTAAAGCCAACATATTTCATAATATACAACTGTACTTCAATTAAAAATAATTTAAGAACACCTAGTAGTAATCTGGAAAAAAAAAGAAATAAAAATTAGAACTACAGTAAAACATAAAAGCTCAACAATAAAAGAAATTCATATTATAACTTATGGAATACTAATTTTAAAAAGATTGGCACGAATATGTGAACAAACAGATTAATGAAACAAGATTTAAAAACCCTAGAAGTACACTCGATTGTACACAGAAACTTAATAAAAATAAAGTAGCATCCAGAAATTCAATACTCTTCAGTGAATGTTTTTGTCATGACTGTAAATATCTGTATTTTGTTTGAAGAAAGGAAGGAAAGAGGGAAAATAAAAGTTAATTTCTACTAAATCTTTCTGGGCATTCTATTAAAGTTTTTTTTTCCCCACTCCTTCCCCTCATTTTTTGAGACAGGGTCTTGCTATGTAGTCCAGGCTGGCCTCAAACTTGCCGTGATCTTCCTGCCTCAGCCTCCTGAGTGCTGGGATCACAGGCATGGACCACCACACTTCGCTTAGTCTGAGGTTTTTAGAATATGTGTGCACATCTGTGTAAAGGGACTTATTAGAAGTGATGATACAAGCAGTTAATGGGTGTCTCTTTACCTGTCATGATATTTGCTTTGAAAAGCCCAATGGAAGAGATATTTATTCAGAATCCTGCAGCTGTATTTTTAACATATGTACAGAGTTTCTTCTTTTTACAACCTTCTACTTCTTACTGACTAGGCATTTGCCTCAAGTCTACAACATAATCTTTGATTAATGAATCCACAGAGAGACGTGCTTGCTCTTTTAATATAATGGGAGGGCATTAGGTCATGTTTTTTGGGGTGCCCACAAACTCAAAATGACCACTTTCATTTTTTTACACATTAATTAGGATATTATTACTGTTTCTCTAGCCAGTATAGGTACACACTTCTTATTTGCCTCTGTGTTTTTCTTTAATGGATTTGAATTTGACCTGGTCTTTGTTGGAGGATAGTTTAGTCTGCTATTTTCTTCTTCAGGCATTTCATTAAGTGCAATAGAAATCCGTCAAACATGCCTGGAAGAATAGAATAGTAAGAGTATTGTCAAGTATAATGTGGGACTCGAGTTTGAACCTAGTTCAAAATGATACAAGTTATCTTACAGTTTGGAAGACTCTTAGATAAGCAGAATTTGGAAAGAAGCCTTTCTGAGTGTCCCAACCAGTGCTAGTTTAGATTAAAAAGGGGACCATGGGGCTAGGGGTTTAGTCAATGGCATAGACATCTGCCTGGCAAGCGCTAGGTCACAAATTCAATCCCTAGTACCAAAAAAGGCAAAAAAAAAAAAAAAAAAGGCGGGGTGTGGGGGCACTTTTCTGCAGGGCATTTCAGTCCTGGGAAAAGAAAACACAAAGTGCTGAGGAAGACCTCCTGGGGGTTTATCTAACTAACACCCATATCTCATGGACTTTAGATTTTATATCTGTTGTTTATTTGTTGAAATCCATAGATTTATTATTTATGTATTATTTATAGTAAAATCTCCTTGAAACAAGTTAAGAGTAGATATTTTTGGATTTTAGAGCAAGAAATCAGTGCTAACTGTACAGGCTGAGTTCAGGCATCATTCTGCTTTTTACATTTCATAATGAGAGCACTTTATCACGTGAAATGATCAAGAAGGGACCTTTCCAATGACGAGCGTCCTGGTTGGTGATAGCATCCCAGTTACCGTTGACTGGGCCTCACACTCGCATCAGACATGTTCTCCGTTCCTTCATTTTCCAGGTGCAGATCCTTTGCCTGTGTGTGAAACTGGTGGAATGGGCAATCTCCTTCCCCATCCTGGACTGCTGCCCACTGTGCAGGACCACAGGAAAAGCAGTCTGTGAGCCTGGAACAGAAGAGTAAAACCGACCTCTGCTCTGGCTTGGCGAAGCAGCTGTTGAAAGAGCAAGTAGCTTCTCTATGCTCTTGAGGGCCCCCAAGTGGAGGAGGGCAGAACTAAGTCTCGCTCTGTAACAAGGAATCTTGAGGTTTGTAGGAGCAATAAACAGTTAAGGGGCAGTAAAGGAAATAGTTCCTTCGTCAGTACAGGTTTACACTGTTCTGCCCCTGAAAACGGACATATCTGCTAGGTAGGGTTGTGTTTGTTTGATTAACAGATTCAACAGTTAAGGAAGCAGGAATGCCTCTCGGGCATTTCCTTTTACAATCCACGCTGCTGGAATAGAACAGTGCCCAGCGTGTGGTAGATAGTAAACACGTTCCGATATGTGAATGAATACCTGATGTTTTCAGACTTACATATAACTTATACAAATTACAATGATTATGTGCTTATACATTCACTCTTAAATGCACTCGTGTAAATGCTTCAATAAATGAGCCAAAAGTCAAGTCACATTCTGAATTCTGTTCTTGAATTCTTTTTTCCTGGAGCTTTGCTTTGCTTCCAGTGGAGTAGTTCGTATCTTCCTTTCATTGGCCTATTCATGAGATACCGAAGTTCATGTGTGGGAGAGTTCATGGGGTTGAAGAGGATTTTCCATCTGCTCATGGATTTCTGCAGCAGCATCAGTGTGGGGCTGGAGCATGGTTTTAGATGCCATAAAAGCCTCCATGAAATAGGTGGGTTAGAGTCAATTTTGGCGGTCACAGCTATCACAGTAATGCCTACTTACTTTCAGGGGACGCATTCTAAGACCCCCTCAGTGGGTGCCTGGAGCTACAAATGGAGTGAACCCTTGTATAAATGTATTTTTCATATACATATGTAACGTGAGACAGTTCAGCTTATATTCAGGTAGAGTAAGCAGCACAATAGTAACTGATCATCAAGTAGAACAATGCACCCTAACAGAAGTCACACGGATCCTGTTTCTGCTCAGAACACTCCACTGTACTACAGTCACCCACTTTTTCATTACGTCTGTCTGGAGAGTATTTTGACAATATTGGTTCTGCCTATCCAGGAGCAAGAGATGTCTTTTCATTTTCTGATGTCTTTTTCATTCTCCCTTTCCAGAGTACTAAAAATTTCTGGCAGAGGCTCTCCTCTTTTTCAGTTAGGTTAATTTCTAGGTATTTCATTTTTATTGAAGTTATTGTGAATGGCATTGTTTTCATAATTTCCTTCTGATCAAGTTCATTATTGGTATACACACATGCTAATGATACTTGTATGTTGACCATGTATCTTGCTGCATTGCTGATTTTTTAATTAATTTTAAGACATTTTTAATGGAGTTCCTTTGATATTCTACATAGAGTATCATGTCATCTGCAAATAATACTTTGAGTTCATATATATATCTATATCTATATATACATCCTTTTTATTTCTTCCTCTTGCCTGACTGCTTTATCTAATGTTTCAAGTACTATAGTAAATAGAAGTGGTAATAATGGGTATCCTTGTCTTGCTCCTGATTTTTTTAAAACTTCTTTTTAATTTTAAAAAGAATAAAACAAAATAAAGCAAACCAAAACAAAATAGAACAAAACAGATCAGAGTAAAACAACACATGTAACTGGACTTCAAGACAGGACAACAGAAAATCAATAGTTTGCTCCTGATTTTAGTGGGGGTGATTTTAGTTTTTCCCAATTTAACATGATTTTGGCTGTTGATTTGTTATAAATAGCTTTTATTAAATTCAAGTATATAATTTCTATATCTCTTTTCTTCAGGGTATTGATCATAAAGTGGTATTAGATTTTTTGAAAGATGTTGCAACTATTGATATGATCATGTAGTTTTCTCCTTATGTGATGTTTTACATTTATTGACTTGATTTGCTGAACCCTCCTTGCATCTCTAGGATGCAACACATTTGGTCATGATATGTGATCTTTTTAAAATGGTATTCTGCATTCTATTTTCTAATATATTGTTGAGGATTTTTGCATCTACATTCATTGAGGAGATTGGTCAACAGTTTGGGTTTTTTGTTTGTTTTAATTGTATATTTACCTGGTTTTGGAATCAAACTGATATTGGTATCCCTAAATAAATTTGGGAGCACTTTATCCCTTTCAATTTCTTTGAAGAGCTTGAGAAGTGTTGGTGATATAATATCCTTAAAGATTTTTGCAGATGTCGACAGTAAAGTCAGATGTAGAAGAGTGGAAAACATCTGTTTGTGGACTGGAGACCTGAAGAATCCAGTCAAGAGCTTAGAGCCCATAGTAAAATCTCCTGCAAGTCCCTATCAGGAGGCTGAAGGGTTCACAATAGGAGAACAAAGAATCTGTGCCAGAAATGCTCAAGGGCCAGTGCTGTCTGCCAAAGTATATGTGCCAGAAGGCTGAGGGATCTTTACTGGGAACCGGTAGATGACATCCACTATGAAGATGAAGATTGAAGTTCCCTCAAAGAAAGCATAGAGCTAAAGCTTTTTTGAAGAAATGCTGCATCCAATGCAGCTCTCAGAGTTTCGAGAGGGAAGGACAGTGGGAGGATGGAGAAATAAAAATAAGAGTCAGAATACAGAAATGAGGTAAGATGGAGCGCTCTCTCCAGATGGGAGGAAAGGACCTGCTCAACCACCAAAGTGCATTTATTTGTACATTTGGCAAAGTGACATCACATGACACCCCTCTGCCTAGCAACCTGTGTGCATGGCAGCTTTGGAGCACCTTGCATTCTCGGAGCTGGAGTGGTTTATTCATGTGGCTCACCTTGGGTGCTTTTTGTTTTTGGGACCAATCTTGCTCCAGCCCTGCACTTATGATCAATCTCCAGCTTCAGCAGCTCCCCACAAAGAAAAGCCACTGAAACTCCTTGGAAAAAATCAATGGCAACGTGGTTTCTCCAAAGAAGATAGCGGTAATCTTCCCTCTTGTTCTTTTATATTGTTCTGACAACAATCCTCCTGAAAGTGGGTCTTCCATGTCCAGAACTGTGCTGACTCAATTCAGCTGGGTGTTCCCCACTCAAGCTGACAATTAACCAATTACCCACCTCAGTAGATTCTTTACTACTGTGTCAATTTCGTTGCTTGTTATTAGGTTGTTAAGCACATTTGTCTTCCTGGGTTAGCTTTGCATGAATCTAGAAATCAGTCCATTTTGTCAAAATTGGCTAATTTGTTTCAATACAAATTTTCAAAGTAGCTACAATCTATCTTGTAGATTTCTACAGTTTGTTGTGATTTCACCTTTCTTGTTTCTATTTCACTGATGCCTGCCTTTTTGTCTTGCTAAGTCTAGCTAAGGACTTGTTTCACTTATTTTTTTCAAAAGATCAGTCTTCAATTCATTGATTTTATTTTGTACATCTGTAGTCCCAATTTCATTTATTTCCACTCTAATCTTTATAATCCCCTCTTGATTTAGATTTGGGTCAGTTTTGTTATTTTTTCTCAGGCTTCTTATGATTTCTCATAGGATTATTATCATGCTCTGTTTTCCTAATGTGAGCATCACTTGTGGTGAATTTTCCTCTTAGAACTGTTTTCATAGTATCCCAGAAGTTTCAGTGTGTTGTATAGTCTTTGTCATTAACTTCTAGATATAGTTTAAGTTCTTTGATTTCTTCTGTGACCCTCTGTATAGTAACATATTGCTGATTTTCCAGGAGCTTTTACCATTTGTATAATTTCTTCTGTTCTTTATTTCTATTTTCATTGCCCAGTGGTCTGATAATATGCATAGAATAGTTTCAATTTTTTTTCTTTCTTATGCTAGGTTTGTGGACTAGTATTTGATCTATTTTGAAAAAGTACCATGTTCTATTGAAAGGAATGCATAGTGTATTGTAGAGGGATTGGATACTCTGTAAATATCTGTTAAGTCCGTGTATTTAAGGATTGTGTTCAGCTTTGAATTTTTTATTGATTTTTTATTTGATATATCTCTTTTCAAAGATGGGGTGTTAAAAATACCTTAGTGTGGTTGTGTTAGTGTTTATTTGATCTTTTAAGTTGAGCAGTTTTTGTTTTATGAATATAGGTGCTCCAGGATTTGGTGGATATATACTTCTCAGTGTTATTTCTCCTTATTGAATTGTTCCCTTAATTAAAGTATAGTAACCTTCTTTGTCTCTTCTAATGAGTTTTAGCTTGAAGTTTACTGTGTCTGATATTAGAATTACTACCTTTCCTTGTTTTCAGAATCCTGGTGCATGAAACATGGTTTTTCATGCTTTATGAATACCTTTGTGGATTATATGACTTTTTGAGTGCAACAGACTGTTGGATTCTGTTTTTTGATCCAGTCTGGCAGTCTGTATCTTTTAAATGGAGAGTTGAGGCTGTGAACATTGAGAGATACTTTGAAATGTGTTATTTACTATCATTGCCTTGTTCATCTGCTGGCAATTTCTCTGTTTTTCTTTTGTTCACATTCTTGTTGTTGTTGTTGTTTATCCATTGATCTTACTCAGAGTTTTCAGTTTTTCTGTGTTTTTAACCTGTGTCAGTTTGGTCGCTTCTGTCCAGAATAGTCTTAGGTATCTTCTGGGGTGCTGTGTTGTCACTTATATATATTATATATTTTATTTTAAAGAGAATAAAACAAAACAAAGCAAATGAAAACAAAACATAACAAAGCAGAGCAGAGTAAAATAATGCAAATAACACAGGATTTCAGAAAAAGACAACAGGAAATCAACAGTGACTATAATAATGTCTCTTGTTTTTTTTGAAACAGTTGTCCATACCTTCACACACAATAAGTTAATACATTCAAAATAGTATAAAAGCAATCAAAACACAAGAATGAGAGCCTTACGACCAGACACTAGGAAACCAATAATGGCTACCATAATGTGTCTTGTTTTCTTCAAAATAGTTGTCCATACCTTTATACATGTTGAGATCAAATAATTGAAAACAGACTAAAACCAATCAAAACCAAGAATAAAAGCATTATTGGACTTTGAAGCAAAATGATAGGAAATCATCAATGGTTACCATGATGTCTTGTTTTCTTCAGTGTAATTGTTCACACTACCACACATAATAAAATCAATTCTTGTAAACCCTTTATGTATAGTTCTAGGCATATATAAGCCTATACATGTACATCTATCCTTTCTATATTAGAGGGAAAGTCAAAACAACAATCAAATAACTATAACTAAGAGCCCAAATCAATAACAATGTAGACTTTCAAAGCAAGGTGGTAAAAACAAAACAAATTTTATTGTTTTGCAACTTCATATATATTTTTGAGCTGCTCTTTTTCATGGAAATACCTTATTTCTCCATCTATGTTGAAGAGGTTTGCTGGATGAGTTAATCTGAGTTGGAAGTTATTTGCTCTTAGGCCTTAAAATGTGTTACTCCAAGATGTTCTGGCCTTTAGGGTTGAGAAGTCTGTTTTGATTCTAATTGGTTTATCTTTACAAGTGATTTATTTGTTTATTTATTTTTTGGTTTGCTTTTCTCTGACCATTTTTTAAATTCTGGGATTTTTTTTTCTGGATATCTGGTAATTCAGCAAGGATAGCAAGCCTTGGTTAGCTTCTCTTTTCTTAAAAAAATCATATTTGTTTGGTGTTCTAGAAGAGTCACTTGTGTTTTAAACTGTTTTATTTGGGAAATTTTCTTCCATGATTTCTATAAACATGTTAGTAAATCCATCTGTGTTATATTCTAGCTTTTCCTCTAACTCTTGTTAGTCTTAGATTGGTCATCTTATTGTCATCTAGTAGCTGTTGATAAATTTCTCTTGTCCTCTTATTGTCTTTGTGGCTTCTTTGAGTACTTCATCATAATTCACTATTTTGTCCTCAATTTCAGGCACCAACTTCACATTGGTCATATCTACAATTTATGAATTGTGTATTTTTTATTTCAGATATTTCTGTCTGACATCTTTTCAAGGATTGAATCTGTTACTCAAGTTTTGAAGTGTTTGGTTAGTTCATCTAGTTTTTCCAAATTCCTAGAGAGTTTTGTTTTCTTTCTCTTTTTTTAAATTTTACTTTAAAGATGGTAAAATTAAACATGACAAATCAGAACAAAACAGAACACAAAAAAGCAGTGTAAGAGATACAAATTTCAAAGCAAGACCATCAGAGATCTTCACTATCATATCATCTATCATATTGTCTCTTATTTTCTTCCAACTAGATGTCCATATCTTCACATATAGAGAATTCACATGAAATAACATAGTATAGAACTGATCTGAACAGGATAAGAAAAGCATTTTAGGTCTTCAAGACCCGACAATAGGAAAGTAAACAATGGCTGTCATAATGTCTCTCATTCTTTTCAAAATAGCTGTCTGTACCTTCATGTATGTTGAAATTAAACAATACAAAACAGATTAAAATCACTCTGAACAAAGAACAATAGTATTGCTGGATTTCACATCATGATGCTACAGAATCAGCACCGGGTACTGTAGTGTCTCTTTTTCTTTGAAGTAGTTGTTCTTTTCATCATACATTATATAATCAGTTTTCATAAACCATCTATAGGTTCTATGCATTCATGAGTCTCTACATGTATTTCTATCCTTTCTGTATTAGAGGAAAAAACAAAACAGCATGACAAAATAAAACAAATTCCTATAAAAACATGAAAAAAAGTCATATAAAACTACAGTACAAGGTGATCTACAATGGTTACTGTGTTGTTACTTGTTATCTTCAATAGAATTGTCCATATCATCAGGTATAATTGAATATAGCAGTATAATTGAATATAGCAGTACATAACAATATTAATAAAAACAAAACGTTGCAGACAGTGTAAAACTTCAAAAGCAGGTAATAATCAAACCAGAGTGGGTATCCTAGTGACTCTTGTCATCTTCAGTGTAGTTGCCTATACTCTCAGACTCAATACTATCAATCATAACAGCTTTGAATAAAATCTGTCAATATAAAACAGCAATCTAACAAACCAGATTCAATTAAGATCTGTCATGGTAAAACAGTGTAAGTTATACAGGGCTTCAGATTAAGTTAATAGGAAATTAAGGATGATTACCATACTATATTCTGCTACTTTTGAAATAGCTGTCCATGCCCTCAAATCTAGTACAAGTAGACAAACTGGAATAGAATATAGTCCAAGTAAACAGAATGGTGTGAGTAATGTGGGTTTTAAATCCTGATACACTATTAACAATATTCTCTACCTTCTTTTTTTAAAGACTATTCCTCCCCTTTCACTCCCATAGGATGCTGCGCATTTTGGGTCCCACCAACTCCCTCAATTTTTAGATTGGAGGGAGCAACCTGTTATTTACCTAAGTGGTTCTGAGCGTTCTCACTCCTGGACTTGATCTCAAGTTGTATTCCTTTACCTACAAAAACCTCAACGTTTTCCTTCATTATAGCTGAGTGGTTCTCTACTGCACAAGTATCCTTTCTTTCCAACCTAGTAAAAGAATAAAAACTATAATATTTTTATGGGATAAGTAATATAAAAAGGTAAAAATCATGATATCAAAAATTCAAAACATCCCTATCTGCTTCCTGCATGACTCCTGCTGGCCCCAAGGAACATGTGCTGCCATCAGACCTTGGCCTGCATAGCTGCACACTTCCTGTGCAACTCCTGCTGACCCTGGGGAATGTGTGCTGCCCTCAGACCTTGGCCCACACAGCTGTGTGCTTCCTGGTGTGACTCCAGTCAGCACTGAGGAACGCCACACCACCCAGGGACCTTGGCTTGTGCCCAGCAGATGCCCAGATCCAGGACATCTTCTGGCCCCTCGAGGACACTCCTTACCTCCTGGACCTAATACTACTGTTGATTTTTAGCTCCCACCCTTTCTCCCAGAATCTTGGGCTACAGCAGATTAACTGTGCTAGCTTGAAGGGAGATACAGCAACTGCCTCACCCAAACAGACGATCTCAGCAGGCTCTAGTCAGTTGGTGTGTATGCCCCTAAAATAGAGGTGTATACAGTGGGTAAATAGGGCCAGTAGTAAAGCTCCCTCCAACTAACTCTAAGACCTCTGTGAGTCTGACAAGAGTGTGGATGACTCATACCTGCACACAGAAAACATCAGGCAGGGGGAGGAGTGTGCCAGTAAGGACTCCCCCAACTTGGAGAAAATCAGAAGGGCTTATGAGACATGCAGGCACACAATAGGGATACAGTAGGGCCTCAGCTGACACAAACAATATAGTCAGGGAGATTTGGTGACCTGGAATAACCTGAAGATAAAGTAATAACAGGAACTAAAAGTTGACCTACATCAATACTACTAGGCTTGTCAGCCCAGAAGGAATATAGGACTCACCTAAAAGGCCCTGCAGTGGGAAGTCAGGTGACTGGCCCACTTATTCATTGTGGGACCCAGCAAATGGACAAACATCAACCTTACATTAGGACCTCAAGATACACACTATCAACAGTTGACATAGTGTGAGTGAAGGATCAAATATTAACTCAAAAGGTTAAAATGGCAAAATGAAAAAGCAAAATGCAATATCAAACATCTAGCCCACCAGGAGCAAGTACAGGAGACATTGAAATAGAGGTTTTCAAAAATAACACACCAGAACTCTCCAAAAAGATAGCAAGTAAAAAACAAAACAAAACAACTCCATGAGGCTAAAGAGGAAAACAAATTAGAAGTACTCTCCCATGTAAAGATAGAAATAACTACCTTAGTAAAGGAGTTGTTCAGCACATCTGAAGAAGAAATAGAGAAAAAAGTACAGGAGCATGGGATATAAATTGCAACCTTGAAGGAACAAGCAGAATTTATGAAACAAACTCAAAGAGACATCCAAGAATCAAAAAATTCTATTCAAAGCTGGGAAAACCATTTAAATAAAGCTGAGGATAGGATTTCAGACCTTGAGGACAGGATTGCAATTAGTGATCATGAAAGGATAGAACTTTTCAAAATAACAAAGCAGCTGAAATGACAATCCAGCAGCTTCAAGTTGATGCCAAGAGCAACAATATAAGATTCATAGGCATTAGTGAAGATGCAGAAGTCAATGTAAATTACATAACTAAAATATTCACAGAAGTAATAGCAGAAAATTTCACAAACATGGGTGAAAAGGCCTGATATGCATATAAATGAGGCATATAGAATACCAAATAGTTACAACCAACATAAATCTACACACAGATGTATAATAATTAATATCTCAGATACACAGCATAAACACAGAATACTAAAAGCTGTTAGAGAAAAGACACAACTCACCTATCAAAGAAAGCCCATTAGATTCACAGCAGACTTTTCAGCACAAACCCTCAGGTCAAGTCAAGCTTGAAGTGAGGTATTTCAAGCCCTGAAAGAAAACAACTTGCAACCCAGACTGATATACCCAGCAAAAACTGTCTCTCAAATTTAATGGAGAAACAAGATACTTCCATGACAAAGAACAATGGAAGACATTCATGTCCACTAAACCAACCCTAGAAAGAGTATTGAAAGACATACTAGATAGGGATAAAAATGACCACAATCCCCAGAACAAGAACAGAAAGAAACTATCAGTTAGGACAAGCAATTAAACAAGGGGAAAAAGCAGAAAGCAAAAAACTGGAACATAACATGACAAAGTCAAGCCAGTACATATCACTGGTATCCATAAATGTAAATGGTGTCAATTCACCTATCAAAAGAAATAGGTTGACAGAATGGATCAATAAACAGGACCCCACAATATGCTGCATACAAGAAACACATCTGACCTAAAAGGAAACTCATATATTAAAAGCCAAAGGATGGAAAACAGTATTCCATGCAACAACAACCCAGAAAAAAGCAGAGGTAACTATTCTATTTGCAGATAATGTGAACTTCTAACCTAAAATAATTAAAAGTGATAATGTTACTACATACTCATTACTGGAAAAATTCAAGAGGAAGAAATAACAATTATAAATATATATATGCAACAAATACAGGAGCACCCAACTATATAAGACAGATACTAATGGAAATGAAAAACTAAATATGCAAGAACACAATTATAACAGGGGACCTTAACAGCCCATTGTCACAAAGAGATAGATCAACTAGACAAAAAGTCAGCAAAGAAATAATAGACCTGAATCATACCTGTTAGCAAGTAGACTTAGTAGATGTTTACAGAGTGTTCCACCCAAACACATCAGAATACATATTCTTCTTAGCTGTGCATGGGACATTCTCCAAAATAGACCACATATTATCCCATAAAACATTGTTAAGTAACTGCAAAGGTATTGAAATTATCCCATGTGTAATATCTGACCATAGTGCACTGAAATTGGAAATTAATGGCAAAAGAAATTGCAAAACCTACACAAATACATGGAAATTAGTAACAATTGAACGGGACCCCCGAACCACGAACCAGGTCAGAACTGCTGCTGCGCAGCCATGAGCTTTACTAAAAAATGGGAGGAACTTAGCGGAAGCCTGCATCAGGGGTAGGCTGCCCAGAACCTCCACTGTGGGCCTGCCCTGCCACTGGGAACTCAGCAGAAGCCTGTATCAGGAGTAGGCTGCCCAGGACCTCCACCATGGGCCTGCCCTGCCAGCGGGAACTTAGTGGAAGCCTGCATCAGGGGTAAGCTGCCCGGAAGCTCCACCAAGGGCCCGCCCTGCCACCTGGAATTCAGCACAAGCCCGCCTCAGGGGTAGGCTACCCGCAACCTCCCCTGTGGGCCTGCCCTGCCACTGGGAACGTGGAGGAGGCCTGCCCAAGACTGAAAATTGCCCTGGACTGCTACAGATGGGCCTGCCCTCCCACCTGGAACATCAGAAGATCTCAGTGGTATCCAGTTAGTGTGAGAAAATTTGGAACTTTGCTCCCAGGTGGTGATCTTTGGACTACACCAGATTGACTGTATCAATGTGATGAGTATAGCCCTAAATTAGAGGTGTACAGGGGATAAATAGGGCCAGTAGTAAAACCCCCTACAACTTACTGTAAGACTTTGGTGTGTCTGAAAAGAGTGTGTGTGATCTCCTCCTACACATAGAAAACACCAGGCAGAATGAAAATGACAAAACAAAAAAGCAAAATGCAGTCTCAAACATATAGTTCACCAGAAGCAAGATTAGGAGACATTGAAATAAAGGACCCCAAAGGTAACACACCAGGAATCTCTGAAAAGATAATAAGTGAAATAAAAAAACAACTGCATCAGGCTATAGAGAAAATCAAATTAGAAGTACTCTTCCATGTAAAGATAGAAATAACAACTTTAGTAAAGAAGTTGTTGAATGCAGCTAAAGAAGAACTAGAGAAAAAAGTACATTAGCATGGGAAACTGACTGAAACTTTGAATGAACAATATAGAAAACAAGCAGAATTCATGAAACAAACTCAAAGAGACATCCAAGAAACAAAAAATTCTATTGAAAGCATGCAAAACCACCTAAAGGAAGCTGAGGATAGGATTTCGGACCTTGAGGACAGGATCACAGTTAGTGATCAGGAAAGGATAGAACTTTTAAAAATAACAAAGCAGCAAGAAATGACAATCCAGAAGCTTCATGATGATGCCAAGAGCAACAATATAAGAATAATGGGCATTAATGAAGATACAGGAGTCCAGGCAAATGACATACATAAAGTGTTTACAGAAATAATAGCACAAAATTTCCCAAACATGGGGAAAGAATCTGATATGCAGATAAGTGAGGCATACAGAACACCAAACAGTCACAATCAACATAAATCCACAACCAGACACATAATAATTAAGATCTCGACAAACAGCATGAAAACAGAATATTAAAAGCTGTCAGAGAAAAGACACAACTCACCTATCAGGGAAAGCTCATTAGAATCATGGCAGACTTTTCAGCACAAAACCTCAAGTCAAGAAGAGCTTGGAGTGAGGTATTTCAAGCCCTAAGAGAAAAAACCTTCACCCCAGACTGATGTGCCCAGCAAAACTTTCATTCAAATTTAATGGAGAAACAAGATACTTCCATGACAAAAAACAACTGAAGAAATTCATGTCCACCAAACCAACCCTAGAAAGACTACTGAAGAACATACTAGACAGAGATAAAAATGACCACAATCCCCAAAACAACAACAGAAAGAAATGTCCAGGTAGGATAAGCAATTAAATAAGAGGAAAAGCAGAAAGAAACAACTGGAACTTAACATGGCAAAGTCAAGCCAGTACATATCAGTGCTATCCATAAATATAAATGGCCTCAATTCACCTATGAAAAGAAATAGATGGACAGAATAGATCAATAAACAGCACCCCACAATATGCTGTATACAAGAAACACATCTGACCCAAAAGGAAACTCATACATTAAAAGTCAAAGGATGGAAAACTGTATTCCATGCAACAAGAACCCAGAAAAAAGCAGGGGTAGCTATTCTATTTGTAGACAACGTGAACTTCAAACCTAAAATGATTAAAAGAGATAGAGAAGGTCACTACATACTTATTAGTGGAAAAATTCAAGAGGAAGAACTAACAATTATAAATATATATGCACCAAATACAGGAGCACCCAACTATATAAGACAGATACCAATGGACATGAAAAACCAAATACACAAGAACACAATTATAACAGGAGATCAAACAGCCCATTGTCACAAAGAGATAGATCAACTAGACAAAAAGTCAGCAAAGAAATAACAGAAATGAATCCTACCTGTGAGCAATTGGACTTAGTAGATGTTTACAGAGTGTTCCACCAAACCACATCAGAATACACATTCTTCTCAGCTGCACATGGGACATTCTCAAAATAGACCATATATTATCCCATAAAACATTCTTAAGTAAATGCAAAGGTATTGAAATCATATCATGCATAATATCTGACCATAGTGTGCTGAGATTGGAAATTAATGGCAAAAGAAATTGTAAAACCTATGTAAATACATGGAAATTAAATAACAGCCTTTTGAACAACCAGTGGGCTACAGATGAATTTGAAGAAGAAATAAAACAATACCTACAATTCAATGAAAATATAGAAACAACATACTGTAATCTGTGGGATGCAATGAAAGCAGTCTTAAGAGGGAAATATATAGCAATAAACTGTCATATCAAGAAAACAGAATGAGCACAAATAAACAACCTAATGCTCCATCTCAAGCTTCTAGAAAAAGAAGAGCAAGCCAAACCCAAAGATCATAGAAGAGAGGCAACTGTAAAGATTAGAGCAGAAATCAATGCAATTGAAACTAAAAAAACAATACAAAGAATTAATGAATCAAAAAGCTGTTTTTTTGAGAGAATAAACAAAATTGACAAACCCCTAGCTAACCTTATCAAGAGAAAGAAAGAAAAAACCCAAATTCATGCAATAAGAACTGAAAAGGGAGAAATTACTACAGATCCCATGGAAATTCAAAAGATCATGAATACCTACTTTGAAAATCTCTACTCACATAAAGTGGAAAACACAGAGGAAATGGACAGATTTCTAGAAACATATGAACTACCAAAGCTCAACCAAGAAGATATAGCAAATTTGAATAACCCAATATCAGCTATTGAAATTGAAAATGTAGTTAAAAACTTACCAACAAAAAAATCTCAGGTCCTGATAGATTCACAGCTGAGTTCTACAAGAAATTTAGAGAAGATTTGATGCCAGTACTCCTTAAACTCTTCAGTGAAATTGAGAAAAAAGCAATCTTCCCTAAATCATTCCTAGAGGCAAGTATTACTCTCATACCAAAACCAGTGAAAGATGCAACCACAAAAGAGAACTATATGCCAATCTCACTAATGAACATTGATGCAAAGATTCTCAACAAAATACTGGCAAATAGAATGCAGCAAATCATCAAGAAGATTATACATCATGACCAAGTGGGATTCATTCCAGGAATGCAGGGATGGTTTAACATATGCAAATCAATAAATGTAATACACCACATCAACAGAGCCAAAAATAAAAACTACATGGTCATCTCAATAGATGCAGAAAAAGCTTTTGACAAAGTCCAACACATGTTCATGATAAAAACCCTTCAGAAACTCAGAATACATGGCGTCTACCTCAACCTTATAAAGGCCATCTATGACAAACCAACAGCCAACATTATACTAAATGGACAAAACCTGAAAGGTTTCACTTTAAAATCAGGAACAAGACAAGATGTCCACTCTCACCACTCCTTTTCAACATAGTTCTGGAAACACTAGCCAGGGCAATCTGACAAGAGAGAGAAATAAAAGGAGTAAAGATAGGAAAAGAAGAAGTTAAATTATCACTATTTGCAGATGACATGATACTCTATATAGAAGACACAAAAAACTCCATTAAAAGACTACTAGAGTTAATAAATGAGTTCAGCAGTGTAGCTGGATACAAAGTCAAAGCTCAAAAATCAATAGCATTCTTGTACACAAACAAAAAACTCACTGAGGGAGAAATTATGGAAATATCGCCCTTTACAATAACATCTAAAAAAATGAAATACTTAGGAATCAACCTAACTACAAATGTAAAAGACCTATATGCTGAAAATTATACTACACTGAAAAAGGAGATTGAACAGGATATTAGAAAATGGAAGGACATTCCTTGCTTTTGGTTGGGAAGAACCAACATTGTGAATATGGCCATACTCCCAAAACTGTTATACAGATTTAATGCAATCCCAATCAAAATACCATTGACATACCTCACAGATCTTGAGAAAACATTCCTAAAATTCATTTGGAAACAGAAGAAACCTAGAATAGCAAAGGCAATTCTAGGCAACAAAAGCAAGGCAGAAGACATCTCAATTCCTGACTTGAAATAGTACTATAAAGCCACAGTGATAAAATCAGCTTGGTACTGGCAAAGAAATAGACCTGAGGATCAATGGAACAGATTAGAAGATCCAAGCACAACTACAAAGACACTCAGCCACCTGATATTTGACAAAGGGGCTAAATATGTCGACTGGAAGAAAGATAGTCTCTTTAATATATGGTGTTGGAAAAATTGTCTCTCTACATGCCAAAGACTGAAACTAAATCCATGCATATCACCATGCACAAAACTAAAGTCTAAATAGATCAAAGACCTCAATATTAAAATAGAAATACTAAATCTACTGGAAGACAAGGTAGGTAGAATTCTTGGAGACATAGGAGTAGGCAGAGAATTCATGAACAAAACACAAACTGCATGGGAAACACTTCAAAGAATCAACAAATGGGATCTCACAGTATTGAAAAGATTCTGCACTTCAAAGGAAATCACCAACAGAGTGAAAAGAAAACCAACAGAGAGGGAAAAAATTTTAACCAGCAACCCCTCAGACAAAGGACTTGTGTCCAGAATATATAAGGAATTGAAAAAATCAAGTCCCCCAAATTCAAAGACCCTCTCTAAAGATGTTCATCTGAGATGAACACACAGTTCTCAGAGAAAGATATACAAATGGCAAATAAATACATGAAGAAATGTTCCCATCACTGGTCATTTGAGAAATGCAAATTAAAACAGCATTAAGTTTCCACATTACTCTGGAAAGAATAGCTGCCATCAAGAAATCAACTGATAACAAATGTTGGCGAGGCTGTGGGGAAAAAGGAACACTGCTCCACTATTGGTGGGAATGTAGACTGGTGCAACCATTATGGAAAGCCATATGGAGAATTCTTACAAGACTAGGATTGGAAGTTCCATTCAATCCAGTTATCCCCCTCCTGGGTATTTTCCCCAAAGAACTGAAAAGTTCATATCACAGTGATATATGTGCACCCATGTTCATAGCTGCACAATTTGTGATAGCTAAATCCTGGAATGAACCAAGATGCCCATCAACTGCAGAGTGGATGAAAAAGATGTGGCATTTTTATACAATGGGATATTACTCAGCTATAAAAAGGATGATCTTGAGGCCTTCATAGGCAAATGGAGACAACTTGAGGCTATCCTCATTAGTGAAATGAATAAGAATCATATTTATAAATATCATAGTGTGTCTCTAGTGTAAAAAGTAAATAAGAACTACAAGTGTAATAAAACCAAAATGTGTAATGGCTATTGTAACAAAGAGAGGAAAAGAAAGTGCTCTAGGGGATATAACTGCATGCATGTTTGAGCTTGTAAAATAGATGAGCATATCACTGAATCTTTGTTGGATCTTTGAGCAAAACTGTTTGTAGTCTGACTGTTTGAATATTTACTATGTACCCTTTAACTTTGTAACTTGAACAACTACATCCAGGATGACAGTAAGTAATTTACAAATTACTGATTTCTTAGTGGAGCTTTTTCTCATTCTCCTTTTTCTTTCTTTCTTTTAGAATTCTGTATTGTTGCTACCCTTTCTTCTGTTTTTTTCTTCTCTTTAAATAAAATTTTTAAAGTGTATAATTGCTATTGTAAAAAAAGAGGAAATAGGAAGTGCTATAAAAGATATAGCTGCATGCATATTTAGATGTGTGGAATTGATGACCATATTTCTAGGTTCTTGTTGGATTCCTGAACAGATCTGTTTGTACTCTCACTGCTTTAGTGTCCACTTTGTGTGCTTTAATTCTGTAACTTGAATAATAATTTTTAAAAGAACAATATGTAATGTATCAACTAGCGATTTCTTACTATTTATCTTCTTTTCTTGAAATTCTGTAATATTTCTACCTTTTTCCTGTTTTTTTTCTCCTTAAATAAAAAAAAGATGAAAAAAAAATTGAACAACCAGTGGGATACAGATGAAATTTAAAATAATAAATAAATAACAATAAATAAATAATAAATAATAAATTTGAACAACCAGTGGTGGGCTACAGATGAAATTAAAGAAGAAATAAAAAATTGTATACCTACAAATCAATGAAATACAGAAACAAAATACTGTAATCTTTGGGATGCAATGAAAGTGGCCTTAAGAGAGACATATATAGCAATAAGCTGTCATATCAAGAAAACAGAACAAGCACAAATAAACAACCTAACGCTTCATCTCACTCTTCTAGAAAAAGTAGAGCAAGTTAAACCTAAAGCTCATAGAAGAGAGGAAATTGTAAAGATTACAGCAGACATCAGTGCAATTGAAACAAAAAATACAAAGAATTAATGAATCAAAAAGCTGGTTTTTTTTGAGAGAATAAACAAAATTGACAAACCTCTAGCTAACCTTATAAAGAAAAAGAAAGAAAAAACCCAAATTCACAGAATAAGCACACTATATAGGGGGAAATTACTACAGATCCCATGAAAATTCAAAAGATCATGAATACCTTCTCTGAAAATCTCTACTCACATAGAGTGGAAAACACAGAGGAAATGGACAGATTTCTAGAAACATATGAACTACCAAAGCTCAACCAAGAAGATATAGCAATTTTGAACAACCCAATATCAGCTATTGAAATTGAGAATGTAATTAAAAACGTACCAACAAAGAAAAGCCCAGGTCCTGATGGATTCACAGCTGAATTCTACAAGAAATTTAGAGAAGATTTGATGCCAGTACTCCTTAAACTCTTCAGTGAAATTGAGAAAAAAGCAACCCTCCCTAAATCATTCTTAGAGGCAAGTATTACTCTCATACCAAAACCAGAGAAAGATGCAACCACAAAAGAGAACTATACGCCAATCTCACTAATGAACATTGATGCAAAGATTCTCAACAAAATACTGGCAAATAGAATGCAGCAAATCATCAAGAAGATTATACATCATGACTTAGTGGGATTCATTCTAGGAATGCAGGGATGGTTTAACATATGCAAATCAATAAATGTAATACACCACATCAACAGAGCCAAAAACAAATACCACACAGTCATCTCAATAGATGCAGAAAAAGCTTTTGATAAAGTCCAACACATGTTCATGATAAAAACTCTTTAGAAACTCAGAATACATGGTGTCTACCTCAACCTTATAAATGCCATCTATGACAAACCAATAGCCAACATTATACTAAATGGAAAAAGCTTTCACTTTAAAATCAGGAACAAGACAAGGATGTCCACTATCACCACTCCTATTCAATATAGTTCCAGAAACACTAGCCAGGGCAATATGACAAGAGAGAGAAATAAAAGGAGTAAAGATAGGAAAGGAGGAAGTTAAATTATCACTATTTGCAGATGACATGGTACTCTATATAGAAGACCCAAAAAACTCCATTAAAAGACTACTAGAGTTAATAAAAAAGTTCAGCAGTGTAGCTGGATACAAAGTCAATGATCAAAAATCAATAGCATTCCTGTACACAAACCAAAAACTCACTGAGAGAAAAATTATGGAAATATTACCCTTCACAATAGCATCTAAATGAAATACTTAGGAATCAACCTAAGAATGTAAAAGACCTATATGCTGAAAATTATGCTACACTGAAAAAGGAGATTGAAGAGGATATTAGGAAATGGAAGGATATTCTTTGTTCTTGTCTAGGAAGAACCAACATTGTGAAAATGGCCATACTCCCAAAAATGTTATACAGATTTAATGCAATACCAATTAAAATACCACTAACATATCTAACAGGTCTAGAGAAAACAGCCCTAAAATTCATTTGGAAACAGAAGAAACCTAGAATAACAAAGGCAATTCTGGGCAGCAAAGTCAAGGCAGGAGGTATCTCATTCCTGACTTGAAACTATACTACAAAGCCACAGTGATAAAATCAGCATGGTACTGGCAAAGAAATAGACCTGAGGATCAATGGAACAGATTAGAAGATGCAAGCACAACTACAAAGACACTCAGCCACCTGATATTTGACATAGGGGCTAAACATGTTCACTGGAAGAAGGATAGTCTCTTTAATAAATAGTCTTGGAAAAATTGGATCTCCACATGTGAAAGACTGAAACTAGATCCATGCCTATCATTGTGCACAAAACTAAAGTCTAAATGGATCAAAGACCTACATATTAAAACCAAAACACTAAATCTACTGAAGACAAGGTAGGTAGAAGTCTTGGAGATATAGGGGTAGGTAGAGAATTCATGAACAAAACACAAACTGCATGGGAAACACTTCAAAGAATCAACAACTGGGATCTCATATTATTGAAAAGTTCCTGCACTTCAAAGAAATCACCAACAGAGTGAAAAGAAAACCAACAGAGAGGGAAAAAATTTTAACCAGCAACCCCTCAGACAAAGGACTTATATCCAGAACATAGAGATGAACACACAATTCTCAGATGAAGATATACAAATGGCAAATAAATGCATAAAGCAATGTTCACCTTCACTGCTAATTCAAGAAATGCAAATTAAAAACATCATTGAGATTTTATCTCACTCTGTAAAGAATAGCTGCTATCCAGAAATCAACTGAAAATGTTGGCGAGGCTGCAGGGGGAAAACGAACATTGCTCATCTGTTGGTGGGAGTGTAGACTGTTGCAACCACTATGGAAATCAGTATGGAGAATTCTCAGAAGACTAGGATTGGAAGCTCCATTCAATCCAGCTATTTCTCTCCTGGGTATTTTCCCAGAAAAACTGAAAATGTCATATCACAGTGATATGGATATACCCATGTTCATTGCAGCACAATTTGTAATAGCTAAATCTTGGAAACAACCAAGATGCCCATCAACCGCAGAGTGGATGAAAAGGGTGTGGTATTTTTATACAGTGTAATATTACTTAGCTATAAAAAAGGATGATGTTGAGGCCTTCATAAGCAAATAGAGACAACTTGAGACTATCCTCATTAGTGGAATAAATAAGAATCATATTTATAAATATCACATTGTGTCTCTAGGGTAAAAAGTAATAAGAGCTGTAGGAGTAATACAACCCAAAATGTGTAATTGCTATTGTAAAAAGGAAAGGAAAATAAAGTGCTCTAAAGGATACAGCTGCATGTATGCTTAAGTGTTTAGGATTGATAACCATATTACTAAAGTTTTGTTGGATCATTGAACAGAACTGTTTGCAATCTTGCTGTTTGAAACTCCACTTTGTATGCTTTGACTTTGTAATTTGAGCAACTATTTCTAAGAGTACAATATGTAATTTATCAACTAGTGATTTCTTACTTTTTTAAAATTATGTATTATTTCTACCCTTTTTCTGTTTTATTTTTTTCCTCTAATTAAAAAATTCAAAACATGAAGAAGAAATGGCATTAAGTAGAGTGTTTTCTTCTCTTTTTTTCTATAATCAAAATTTGTTGATATCATTTTAAAATAGCATGTTATAATCTTGGTCTGGGAAATGATATTTTGAATAGCATCCTCAAAGTACAGGAAACCAAATCAAAAATAGACAAATGGAATAGCATTATACTTAACACTTCTGCATAATAAAAGAAGCAGTGAACAGAGTAAAGAGACAAACTACAGAATGGGAGAAAATAGTTACAAGCTGACCATTTTGTAATAGCTAGCCACCTTTTAAGAGATTAATATCAATGACACAGAATGACCTCAACTCATTTACATGTTTAATAGATAAATTATTAACTATTAATAAAACTCTACAAATAACCCAATTTAGAAGTCTGCAAAAGACCTGAACAGAGAGAAGACAGACAAATAACAAATGAGCATACAAAACCACTGTCAACACCACTAACCCTGAAGGAAATTTAAATCAAAATACATTGTATTACTACTTGACTGCTGTATTCAATATTTGTTTTCAAAAAGACAAAAAGGTAATAGCTTCCAGCAAAGGTGTGAAGAAATGTAAATACTTATACACTGCTGATGGGAATGTAAATTAGAAATATTATGGAAAATAATATGGAAGTTCCTTTAAAAATTAAAAATATGATCTAATATTCCTGATCCTACATATATAAAGTAAATGTTGCAACACTTGTTACAATAATCAAGAACTGCAATCAAACTAAATGTTCTTCAGCAGATGAGTATATTTTAAAATGTAGTATATATTCCCAATGTAATAGTAATTCAGTCACAGGAAAGATGAAATTCTGTTCTTTGCAGCAATATGGCTGAACCTGAAGTATTCCATTTTAAGTGAAATAAGGTAGATACAGAAAGATAAATAATACGTATGGAATCTAAAAATGTTGATTTCACCTTGATTTCAAGTTTAAAGTAGAATAGTGATACTCAAGCACTGAGGATATTAGTTGCCACAAGACTGTGAGGATGTGAAGGGAGAGATTGGCCAATGTGTACAATTTATACTCATATGGAGGAATAAATCCTGGTTTTCTGTTGCAAGTGAAGTGATTGTTATTAACAAGAATGCATTGTAGATGGATTTCAAAATAGCTTGGGGAGGTTTTATACATTCTTACAGTAACTGATAAATGTTTAAGGGGATGAATACAATAATTACTAAAACTTTATCACTACACAACTTATACATGTACTGAGCATCACACTTTACCACATGAATATGTACAAGTATGAATGAATCAAAAATAAGATAAGACACAGGAAACTTCTGAGAAGATGGCAAAGTATTGAGTAGCAGCAAATCAGCCTCCCTAACACTGGTAGGCCAGACATGGATGAACAGAAACTCTGTGAAGAGTGGAAGGAGGGAGGTGGAGCCCCAAGACCCAGCAAATATCCAAAGGGATAACTGGAGTCCACAACGAGAGCAAAGTGATGGACCTCAAGGCAGAAGAGAAAGGTAGCAAACAGCACTTCCTCCCGAGAGGTGCACTGACAGTGGGGGACCCCATAGGACTCCATGGAGAAATGCACCAGCAGATTGGCCCAGTGGGTGTGGTGGGCTGCAGTGGAGGGCAAGTGACTCCAGTCCAAATGTCCCTGGGAGAGGGTGATTGACTGAATGCCACTTTGGGGTGGGGCCAGCTGAATTTAGGATTCAGAGCAGCCATGGATTGACTTCATTTTGGGACTCCCAGTGTCTGGGTGAAGTCAGCCCTGGGAGGTGCCCAGGGTCAGGGAGCTGAGGTCAAAATAGCACAAAGCACTTATGGTGTGTGGGCTGAGCAACTTGAGTCCCAGGCACATAACCAAAAGATCAGCCTAAACTTCTACAGAGCTGAGTTGGCAGCTGAATCTATTCCTACTGCAGATTTTCGGGGATTATACAGCACCATTCTCCAGTCCTACTGCAGGCTTGCTAGGATCATACAATAGGGATCTGGGCTCTGTCTGCCTTTTCTGTCATCCAGTGATAACAGAGACATACCTGAAGTGAACACTACCACAAAACTCTAGGTTCCAGAAGATAGTTACAGGATCAAAATTGAAATCTTTCTCTCTTTCTTTTATTTCTTGATTGTACATTGTTGTTTTTCATAAGTGAGATTTTTTTTTGGTTTTTATGTTTTGTTTAGCTCTTTGTTTTGTTTCTTCCTTCTTTATTTTCCTCCTATCATCTTTCAAAAAGTCTCCAAAAGCTTAGGTAATCTCCTTCTGTCCTCAACCTTGCTTCTAATCTCTTTCTATTCTTTCATTGTGCTATTTTTTCTCATCCCTTTTAAATTGTCTCACCAGAGGGTAAAATTTCTCCTTGGGGGGATATTTACTGAATACAATTTTCTGGTTTGTTTCAGATTTTGTTCTATAACTATAAATCTTGTTCATATGGATAAAAGGTGGCAAATTAATAGGCATTAAAGTTTGTCATTTTCTAGGCTGTGCTAGATGCTATTATTATTAGTGAATATATTACTTTAACCAAGGTGATATAGGTGTTCTAATCAATTGTGTTTCTTCATATGCCAAACTGAGATTGTCATAACATTAACAATACAGTACCACTGGGCGTGGTGGCTCATACCTGTAATCCCAGCACTTGGGAGGCTGAGGCAGGAGGATCATTGTGAGTTCGAGACCAGCCTGGGCTACAAAGTGAACTCAAGGCCAGCCTGAACTGCATAGTGAGACCCTGTCTCAAAAAAGTAAAAAAAATACAGTACCAAAGCACTAGGAACTAAGACAACCAGGCATCAACTGCTCATCCCTAATAAATTGAAGTAGGATCTGTGACAGACTCCAAAGCCAAAAGACATCTAGGTACACCTGGAAAACATCTCAGAGAAGTAATCATTTCTTGAGGAGTTCTCAATACTGGTAAAAAGCTACCTACCATAAGGAATTTCCAAGCATCAGCATAGAAAGTATATTTTAAGAAAAAGGAAATGAGAAGACAGGGAAGCAAGATGTAACAGCAGATCCCCAGCTTGCCTAGGGCAAACCCGTGGGCAATGAGAAGAAACGTGTCAGGAGTGACCCAGCTAGTGATTCTTCATGGGTGGAGCTGAGAGCAAGAAGTGCCTGAGGAATGCCCTGAGGGCATGGAGTGCCCCAGGTGAACAGGTGTTCCAACCCTGGGAACAGAGGGTGGGGCATAAGAGGTGAGCTAGTTAAAATAAAGGGGTGCCATGCGGTGAATGTATAAATAAATGCATTGCAGTGGTTGAACAGTTCCCTTCCTCCCATCAGGAGAGAGGGCTCCACATGATCTCAGCTTTCTGTATATTGTCTCTTAACTTTATTTCCCCATCTTCTCACTGGCTTTCAACCTAGGCAATGCAGGATGTGGCAGAGCAAATCAAATGCCACCCACCTGGACTCTGAAATGGTAATAATGGAAGTAACAAAGCACATGAAGGAGGCTCTAGGAAAAAATCAGGAATAATTTCTCAGATAACTAAAGATATGGTAACAATAACAAAGGACATGGTTAGTGAATCTAGAATAGATATAGATTAAAAAAATATAGCAGCTTTGGAAAATGATGGAAATCATGAACACCCAACATAGAAAAGAACTGAAATCCATGAAACAGGTTCAAACAGATATCCAGTGTTTAAGTTACTTTTTACTCATCACTGAGACAAAATACCTGATGTCCAAAGTTGGGAAAGGAAAGATTTATTTCTTACAGCTTTTTGAGGCTTCAGTCCATACTCAGTTGGCTCCAAGGCAGGGTGGCATGGCGGGGCCACAATTCATGGTGGAGCAGCAGTTCATATCAGCTGCAAACAGCAAGGTGAAAACTGGCAAGAGAGACACACCTTCTTCCAGCCATTACATCATCTCCTGGCTCCACCCCTAGGCCAGTGTAGCACTCACACCCCCAATCCAAGTTCTAGACAATGAACCAACCACAGATACATATTGCAAATGCATGAGCCTTGGGGGCCACTGACATAAACCATGACATTCCACCCCTGGTCCACAAAGACTCATGTGTAGGGAGCAGCATGATAGCTTCATGGCTGCCGCTCCATCTCTCCCTCCTGTGGGCATCCAGTGCGTCGGCCTACATTTCCCAGGATCCTTTCGCCCCACCCAGGAAATGACAGTGACCCATCTGTAACTTCCTGCCCCCGCTTCTTTATAAGCCAGGGACACATCCTCAATAAACGAGGTTTGATTGGGAAACTTCAACTTGCCTCCGTCTCTCTCTCTTCACCCTGCCCCCGCCCCGTTTTCCTTCCTCTAGGGGAAAACCCACGCATTGGTCCGCAGGCCGGATCAAGTGGCGCCCAACGTGGGGCCCCAATACGAGGAGGTCAACGAGGATCGTTCACAGAGGAAAAGCCGTGGCCACGGTAACGGGGGGACTCCATCCCTGTGATCTGTACAGATGACTGCCTGACGTCTCGTCCAAATCATGGTAAGTGAACGTAATCGGCATGGGTCAAGCGTTAAGTGAACATGAATTGTTCGTTGCCGGCCTTAGTAAGGCCCTCAAAGCGAGAGGGATAAAGGTTAAAACTAAAGATTTATTGCAGTATTTTCAATTTATACATAAGGTGTGTCCCTGGTTCCCTCCGGAGGGCTCCATTGATACTAAATGATGGGAAAGAGTAGGTGATGCTCTTAAAGATTATTATAAAACTTTTGGTCCTGAGAAGGTACCAGTAATTTCTTTTTCATATTGGACTCTAATTTCTGAATTACTGACTCAACGTCATACAGACCCCAAAATTGATGAGACACTAACTCAGGGTGAGGCTG